>JACEII010000025.1:8695407-8753540 GCA_014332785.1 Antheraea mylitta | reverse complement strand
GTGCTTTTTAACGATTTGATGCTTGTTGAACTAAATTCCGATGAGTTTTCTTTACTGTTTTATATTATTACTAGCTGTGCCCGTGGCTTTGCTCGATTTTTATCATTTATTCTAATTATTGTTTGTTGTAATAAATAGTTCGAGTCTAAAGTAAAATGAATGTTGTATAAATATAGCTTATCTATATACATTTTTATAACGATCGATTGAAGGTTACAGAACTTGATATACTGCAGCCGTATCTAGGTGCAAATTATAATAACAGTGTAAAACGTTTCTTCATGAAAAAACACGTACATGTGCGAACTTCATATACCAGCAACCAAAATTATATATAGATAATTATATACCTCGAGAAGTAAATCCTTAATTTCGTAAGCTATTAAATTGATTTCCATCTTATATATAAAATTCTCGTGTCACAATGTTAGTTACCATAACACCTCTGAAACGGTTTGACCGATTTTTATGAAATTTTATATTTATATTCAGTAGGTCTAAGAATCGGCTACTATCTATTTTTCATACCCTTAAATGATAAATGGGGTTACCCACCCCTACATTTATTTTTTGGACGATTTAATTTTTTTTTATTTTGTTATAATGAGGCATTACAAATACATACAACCCTAAATTTTCACCCTTCTAACACTAACCCCTATATTTGAATAGTCATTATAGTAATTAATCATTTTTCATCCCACTTGATAACTGGTCAATTATCACTTGGTAAGTTATTCCAGAGAAACGGGTTCTAGGCTTATTTAAAAGATTTCTCACATATCATCTGGGTATATGTTTGAGTGAATCCCTTGGCAGTTTGAATTAACGATTGGAAACGGTAGGTGTGGCTGCAATTGGGTATAAGATTTATTAAAATTTTTCGCGTTAAAAAGTACCATTGAAACCAATGATAACCAATTTGGTGCCGACGAAGTTGCACTGGTCAGCTAATAAAATGTATATAATTTAGATCAAAGTGGAATCATTTTTAATATCAGCATTTTTGCTGCAGTCTTACACATTTCAACGAGCAATTCTTGCATATATATCTATACATAGGATTATTTCTTGTATCCCGGTGACTGTTATAACGATGTCATTTAAACTTAGCAATGTATTAGAATAGCGTTACTAAATATTTTTTACAAGTGAATTATGATGTATTATTTAGGAAAATTCTTGTTTACAGGTAACGGTGAAGCGGAACATATAAAGAATCACGAAAACCACGAGTTAAACAACAAACACGTTGAGAGAGAAGAGACTGAAATTTCACAGCTGTTTGCGATCAGCAGACACCAACTGAACAGGTGTCTTAAATGTAATAAAGAGGTCAGTAAGATTCATTTACTTTTACTGAATAAAAAAATATCCTCTATATACTTAGTACGTTAAGTGCATTTTTTTTTTAGAAAATATATATTTATTAATTTATTACTTGGGAATCCTGTACCCTCATAGGTAGATTCCAAAATATAATCAATTATATTTTTATAGGTTCTTACAATAATTTGAATGAAGTAACAAGGTGGTGATCGTCTTGTTAAAACTTTCCAAGGAGTTCTTGTGAAAACTCGTAATCCTTACTCCGTGGTATTAGTTCCCATCCGCTTCATTTGTGCACTATATATACATTAAGTGACAGTAACACCACCAATATTACAAAATGTAGAGTCAAATAACACAAGAATATGAATAAAACACAAAATCCATTACATAACATTCCAAGATCTCGCCAAAAACTCGTATCGCGTGTCATATTTTGGACTCGTACAAGTAAATTGCTAAAACCGACTTTCAGTTACAGGCAGACATTTTTTTTTTGTATTTATGATTAGGGACCATTCGAGTATTACGTAAGCACTAATGGGGGTTGAGGGTTCTTGATTTGATTATTTTTGATGACATTAGAGGTCAGGGGTCCGGGTAGGGATTACGTCGGTAATATTTCTGTGTTAAATCAGAACAAATTTATATAAATGTTTACGTAAGTATGGGGAGGGGGTAAGAACATTGCCGACATTTGCTGACCAGGGAGAGGGGGCGGTCAGAAATTATAAAAATTCTGCTTAAGTAATACTTGAACGGCCCCTTATTCACAGGATAAATATGAGAGACAGTACGGAAACTACGTACAAACGTTCGAAAACGGCATACTCACACAAAGATGCGCATCGACGACATGTTTTATAAGGTATTCTATGGGCAGCACCGCGAAAACCGCTTAGGGGTCTCCTAGATGCGCATGTTTGTGTGAGTGTGTCGGTACGAGCGTTTATAAGTAGTTTCCGTAGTATCCCTTCTTCTTTTTCTTGTTTTGGCTCCGCAGAAGCATTTGCCAGTGTCAATGTTTTCTTTTAATTAACGTTATAGTACGATAATATTACAAGAATCGTTTGATTATTTCAATATTCTAACAAGATGGTGGATCCCTCGTTAGAACCTTCCAAGGAGTTTTTGTGGCATCTTAGAATTTCATGTTCCGTGGTATTATTTTCCATTCACTTATGCACAATAAACTAACTATATTACGTAAAACACCACTAAATTTACAAAATATAGAGTCAAATAACACAAGATTTTGAATAAAATATAAAATCCACTACATGACAGACTGAGATCCCGTCAAAAACTCCGTACTGCCTCTTATATGTATATGCTGTGCCTTAGTGTCATTTACAAAATAACGAGCGTAATTTTTAAATGTTCAGTTTTATTTGATATCGTTGATGGGTGTTGGTTGATAGGAGGGTCGCGAGTCGGTGGTACTCGCGTGCGCGCTGCAATACCCTCTGGGCGGGGCGGGTGTGGGTGCGGGCGTGCGGGAGAGTGTCGCGGGTGGGTGCGGAGGCGGGGAGGTTCGCGGTGGGTTCGCGGAGTTGGTGCGCGCTTCACTCGCGGCCCGCCGTAGTACGCCCGCATGGTGCGACCAGTGTGCACGTTTCACACCCACCACACAACGCGGACGCGTCGTTAGGTTCGTACGTTATCAACTTTTTTTTTTTTATTTGTGTTAATCCAATTTTAACCGTTCCTAATTGGTGGGAATAGTCCGTCAAAACTTGGTCAAAGCCTTGACTCCTTTCACCTCCATTAATGTGGGTGTATTATACGGAGAGATGTGGACTGTATTTTTTGTTGTTTGCGAGGGCAAGGCTATTAACGGATATATGCTCAATCGCAGGATCCAAATGTATATAATTGATTGAGCTTGGTAATAAGGACATACACACTTGGCATATATAGTGAGTCCAATGGCTGGTTTTAGCGCTGCGACGGTGGAAAACTCTTTGTTCACCATACAGAGCATTCACGGATTTCTCGGACATACACTAAACACTCTGACACTTATGCTAATATAGCTTAGCATATAACAGTCACTTCGGCGCGTGCGTTAAATGGCGATGCGCACAATGCAATACGGGCCGGACAATCCAATGTACTGTAACGGTATGCTGTGGAGGGGATAGGCGCGATGGGGAAAAAAGATGCGCTCTCGCGTACCAAACAACAACACTAAGTTATAAAATAACTACCACTAATATTTTACGTTATTTTTCAAATTTTTATATACGTAAAATATGAAGATCATAAAAAAGAGAAGAGTTAAACCTTTATAGACGGCAAAATTTGAACTTTGTTTTTAATGTATAAAAACTGGAAAGCTTATAAAATTAAGGTACTTAAAAGTAAGGTACGTATTAACGTCACCGCAACTGAAGTTGGTCAAGTGCAGACGATTATCTTGCCGTTTAAATTAATAGGTGGACTATTTATTTTTCTTAATTGTCTAATTTTCTCTCTTCGCTTAGATTAGGTTAGACTTGCGAAACAAAGACAGCGCAAGCCGATCGCGGTAGCTGTCGTTGAGCACATCGTAGTGACATTAATACCAAACCAAAATTGAAAATATATTATATAATATAATATATATATAAATATAATATATATAAATATAATATAATATATAAAACCAAAATTGAAAACGTTGTATGAACAAATAAAATTGGATTTAGCTCATTACCATTAGATTCTCCAATATCAATGCACTATTCAAATTTTTAATAAGAACTAAGTATATAAGCTTACATTTCTTTACGTCTTCATTATCTACAATTTTTTAACCACAAGTAATTATGTATAACGTTTAATATCTTATTTCTTTTATTTAATAACTTATTTCAGGTTACCACCGATATTGGCAATCAACTGCGGAGGGGTTACTGTACGAGAGAAAGCCTATTGGGCGAAAGGAACACAAAAAGATATGGTAAAAATAATTTATATGTACGCCTTTACTATATTTAAGATTACTAATTAATTTTCATGTTTTTCTTAGTAAAATCTCTTTAGGTTCAACTAGTGTCTTTCACATCTATACTAATATAAAGCTGGAGAGTTTGTTTCTTCGGTTGAACGCGCTAATCTCAAAAACTACTGATCCGATATGAAAAATATTTCAGTGATAGATAGCTCATTTATCGAGGAACGCTATAGGCTATACTTCATCATGCCAAGACGAATAGGATCGGAGCACCAAAGAAGAATGTTTCAAAATTGGCCTTTTTTCCTTTTCGATAGCTTTTCCTTTTTTTTTCGAACTGACTATGCTTTTGGCCTTGCAAGGCCTTTACAGCTTCATTGGACTACAATATCTTTAGCTGCGTATTAGCGTTAGGCCAAAGTGACTATACCACGCGGACAAAGCCGCGGGAACAGCTGTCCTAGCTGTACTATTGATTGATTCTGTTTTATATCTATACATCTATCTACCAAGGCATCTATATACGAACAACATGTATATTTTTTATAGTTAGAGGTGAAGAGAGGCAGTAATAACAAACCGTGTCGATACGGTCTCCATTGTTCGCGTCCGGGCTGTCATTTTAAACATCCTGAAAGGTAAGTACTTAAATTACACACAATGCCATTTTTACGGTATTATATTTAATAATTATCCTATATGCCATAAGACATTTAAAATTGTTAGGAAATTTTCTATCTTCTTTTTTATATATTACGTCAAAGTACGTAAGTTGAAACGACAATATAATGACATATTAAATATACTGTCAGATGTCAATAGTGTCAAATAGTAGTAGTTATGATTTACTTGTGAATCTCTAAAATCGTTTAAATTTTTTATTTCTAACAAATTTATTATACCAACGAAATGTCATTTGCCGGCCAATAGAAAAACATTTTTTTTTTTTTCGAAATTACATCGCTGTTTACCTGGAATGGTCTTCACAGCTTCGCCGAACTATTAATAGAAAAACATTAAATCACAACATTAACATAAGAAGCGCTGTAAGCGCCCAAAAAATGTTATTTACAATATAATTACAATTACATCGACTTTCTATTAAAGTTTCCAGAAGAAATACTCCAAATATTAATGAAACTATATATATCAAAATTTGCAGGGTGGAGCCTTTAAATGGATTCTTTGTTCCATACTATTTATTACTATTATTATATTACTGTACTAATATTATACTATTTATTGATTCTTTAGGCCGAGTCCATCATCAAGTTCTTCCAAGAATCCGTCTCCGGAAACACATTGTGTGCTGCCTCACCAGTTACTCATCAGACTACAGTCCGATGGTGACGTCATAATTAATGATAAGGTATTTTGATTAATATATTGAATTCCATAAAGCATTCAACTCAGTGTTACATCTGAAACGACTATCTTTTTTTGCTGTCATTCTGATATATCATTCTAGATGCTGAGAAAAAAAACCCTTACAATTTGAGCCCTTATTTTTAATCTAAAGTATTTCCATTTTGATTTTGTCCCATTTAAGAAGCATGTGTTTCACATAGTTTTTTCAATTTTAAGGTATCACAGTAACTAGCACGGTTATTTGTAGTATATTTAACACTCTTTAAAGGGTCATATCACAATTTAAATCTAAACTGTTTTTTTTTTCTCTCAAACTGACTGCGCTATATTGGCCTAGCAAGGTCTTAACAGCTTCACCAGACTACTAAGGCGAGCGCTTAAGGCACTCGGCCGACTTTATTTTGGCAACCAGCTCAAGTATGCACGGCACACCTCGGCTTGGCTGTTGCCTGTTGCATGCAAAATCGCGACCTATCTCAGCTAACCTAGCTAACTATTCATATATGTATGGGTTGTTGAAACGTATATGTGTACCAAGAATATCCGCCTCAACAACTCCTCCATATATTTTTTATCGAAAAATTGAGTTTTTCAGTTCGATAAGGGAAAAAAAGTAAACCCTTCTACTTTCATGTGTAAGCGTCTAGGGTGTGCACGTTTGTGGGGGTGATCGTGTAGTGTTTCAGCAATGATGTATATTTTTCACCGTATCGCGCGAACAACGCACTCAAGAGCTTCCTACCGAGGGATTGAAACTAGGCTTGAGCCGCTGCCGTGGGAGGCCTAATCGGATGTGGGTGTCTAAACTGCAAACTCACCGGAACGTGTGGGATGTTTTACATAACAAAAAGATTAGTCATTGAAACATGCCGAACCATTCATTTTAAATAATAAATAAAAAAAAAAGTATGAAATTACGTTATCCAGGCGTGACGTACTTACACGTCCTAGTGAAGGAGTTCGCGTCCGTTATATACTGCGTAATTAAAAAAGGAATTACTCGGTTAACAGATTAATAGTTATCTCTTTTTCGCTACACAATCTCGATTCATAGAATTAAATTCGCACCATCCTCAAATGAAATTTCACTAAAAGGGATTCTTCAGTACAAAACGAATATCAACGGCTTATAGGTTGATCAGTCGTTCGAAGGCTCATCGGTGAATAGGTCCGATATGAGCAGATATAAAAAAAGACAGGCGACAACACAATCCCAAATGGAGTACCGGCTGACAGCGGCAGTTGTATGCGTCGAGGACACGCCCAGAAACCTCGTTGCCTACATACGAACATCGGTCAAGGATAACGAACCCCAATGGTACTTGTTCAACGATCTATGGTAAGTTTCATGATTAAAGTTTAACTTGGATTTAGTATAAGACCAATATAACTTCAATACTACGAACTGTAAGAATATCGGTCATTCCATGTTTCAGGCTCGTTAAGACGAGAAACAATGTTTTAGTTAATAGTATTAAGTTTTAGTACCTGGACGACAAAACCTAGCTCGGTTCTTTAAAAAACAATTTTAAATTAAAATAAACTGTTAGGTTTGCCTCACAAAATTATTATTAAAAGAAAAAAAAAAAAGATAAAAAATAAAAAAGATTTTTGCTGTCACTCGGATTCGAACTGGGGTTACACGGATTTTCGAAGCAATCAATTTCCATTTGAGCTATTTTTGTTTTGACAGCGGCGGCGAAATTTACCTTTATATTCTAGCTATATTTTTTAATTGCCTGAAAACTCAGTTACAAAAGTTTTCTACGAATAAAATCTAGCTAAATTGATTTATCGCATCCGGCACTATCTACATACTAAGTTTCACAGAAAAAGATGATACCGTTTCCGAGGTCCTGAATATATACAAATATACAAGAATTGCTCGTTTAAAGGTATTAGATAGATTGATAACAAAGTCCCAAAGCACATTACTGATTTGCCGGATAGTGAGTTGAAGTTGTCAAATGGTTTTAGTGTCTAAAGGCTTATTATAGGGTGGATCAATATGTGAACGATAGTGATGTCTGGAAATGATGCTCTCCTTTCTGTGTATCCACCAAAGGGCACATTCCACTGAATAGCTATTTATATTTAATAAAATTGAAACGTCACCAAATTGTGACATATGCAATATTGTAGAAGATGTGTACCACATTATGACTGAATGCACACGTAACCTAGCCCCAAGAGTAGCACTAGAGAATAAAATGAATGAATCATTAAAATCTGTAGGCTTATGTACAATAATATTATTCTTGATTTCCCGACATCTGAGGAAGCAAGAATGTTTTACAGGCTGGTTATGTGTGGATTGAGAAACCGGTAAATTATCGATTGTTTGTTTTTTATTCTGTTGTTAATTACTTGGGTGACATGGTCAATTTGTGGCCAAATTCCAATTATAAATAAAAAGAAAAAAAATCCACCAAAAATGAATCTATGTTTGTAAAAATATGTCATGAAAGTATAAACCAGATCGAGTTTCTTGCCGGTTCTTCTTACATTACATCGATATTTAGATTCTATTGGACTAATTTACTATCGATGTTATACGCTACGGAACCCTTGATTGATTTAATAGCTATATACAAATGTGATGGTTTTCCAATAAAATATGATGTGGATTAATTAATCACAGCATAGCACCAGTGAGTGCCGACGAAGTGGTCCAGTTCAGTGCGTGGTGGAAAACGCCATGTGTACTGTTCTACATGTCGACTGGTGTAAAGCCCTCCATTCACGATCAAATCAGATCATAGCGGACGCTTCTGTATGGGTCGTATAGCCAACAGTGAGTATTGCTTCGAATGGTATCACCATCATCAACCTGTAAAAGACCCACTGTAGGGCCATAGACCTCTTCCTGAAGGAAGGTATGGGAATAATCACTATGCGAGCTCACTAAGTATTGACAGGTTCAAACAAATCCACAGTTCTGTATTTTCCCATAGGGACCATTCAAGTATTACGTAAGCACTGAGGGGCGGGGGTCCTTGTTTTGCTTATTTTTGACGGCATAGGGGTTGAGGGGTCTTGGTGGTGATTACGTTAGTAAAATTTATTTATTTAATCAACCAGATTTAAAAATACTTATACAAATGTTTATGTAAGCAGGGGGGGGGGGTAAGAGCATTGCTGACAGAAGGGAGGGGGCGGTCCGAATTCTAAAAAATTCGTAATTCTTGAACGACCCCATACTATATTACTGCAAGAACATTTCTTAGGTATGGGTATCCTCATGTTTTCTTTCAGCGTCAGCAGATATTGTTACCGATTTAAATGAGTAAATGTACGTTATAATGACATAAAAATTTGTATATGCCGGAGTTTGATCCTACGATCTCCGAGTAGACATTTCACCGATCAAGCGATTTGACCGACGACTTTCTTCAGTGATATACTTGAGATTTTTTTTTTAAACAACTTGTCTTGGCTTCTTGACTCTTAGCATTGATTCTGCACGGCACTCTGCTAACTTGCGGGGGCTTATTGGACCTAGGACCATAAAGGGTATACAGTAAAAAAACCGGTTTGGGGACGCCTAATGCATCTACCAGAAAAGCGGGAATATACATGTGTGTCTATATCCGTATACAAACCGGCTAATAATTTCGGAAACATTTGCCATGTTAATATTTATTCCCAAATTTAAAAATATACCAGTTGTGTCCTATACAAAAAGTGTTATAAAGCTCTTCTTCTGATTTCAGAGCTATAGGCCTATACGAAACTAACGGAACCTACTACCAAGTACCATGAGTATTATGAACTCGTAGCAGTAACTTTCCAATTCCATAGCATTAAGCTCAAGTTCCTTTCCGAAGCACAAAGTCTAGTGAACGAAACGAGTGTTAAAAAGATTATACGACCTATAAATGTTGACTGTTGAAATTGATTGGATTTATCATAATATATTAGCGACTGAATTGTTGTATCGTCCAGATTCAATATGGCGGAGAGGTGATAGGAGCGTAGCCAGGGTTCAGTTATGAGGGTTGGAGGGGGCCAAATATAAAGAAAATGCGGTTTAAATTGAGGTGTACATATTTGATGGCACTAGTAGAAAGGTGGATAGTCGACTAAAGAGGGATACTGTCGACTAGATAGAGGGAAATATCGAACAGGAACAGGTATAGTTGAACATAAAGGAAGATCACCCAAAAAGTAGAGAAAAAATGGAACAGAAAGTTCTGTAAACGAACAGAAAGGGTTATTAGTCGAATAACTAAAAGGTTCTAATTGAGCACAGGGGGAAAGTGGAACAGAAAGGGTTTATAGTTGAACAAGAAAGAGGAACTAGTTGAGAAGAGGGGAAAACGTTGAGAAGGTAGCAAGGAAGTGGAACAAGGAGGGAGTTGAATCCAAGAAAGGGGCTAGTTAAACAAAGGGCAGTATATAGGAGAAGGAAGAGGGAAAGTAGAACAAGAAGGCGGGTAGTCGAATAAGAATGGGGCTAGTCGAACAGAAATGTAGCTAGATGATCAGCTAGGGGGAAAGCTATACCCCCCCTCCCTACCCACTCTACTTAATCTGGCTACGCTCATAAAAAGTAACGTGAAGCGAGAGTGCCGTAGTCGATGTGAAATTTTAGTGATGTAAATAAAAAAGTTTATTTTTAATATCAGAGCCATATTCATGATTCCTTCGTTGACTTACTGATCTCAGTGTCTAACGGTCGGTTGTGACGTCACTCTCGCGTCTACGTTGTTTTTACGCTTAAGTTATTCTTGGAGTTTCGATGAAGAAGCAAGAGTCGCTTATTATTTTTCTATGTACAATAGCTTTTTAAATATATTTTTGAGTAAATTTGACGATTTTATTTTTGAATATGAAAACGTGACACCGTTTTTAAAAGTATTTTTAAAAGTTACAAATTTCAACTTCATTTAAGAATTTTGAAACAAATAAAATTGAAAAATAAACCTATGAAATACTCTATTTTTTATTGATTAACGATAAAGTGTAATTTTAATAGAGGCACTGAATGTATTTAAAGGAAATGATAATACATATGCCGATAACCATAATTTCCATTAAAAGAAACAGTCATTTTGTTTCATAATAATTTCCAGTAGTCACACGAGACCATAATTTGTCATGCCATTTGTCTTAATTTGACATTAATGATATGATTGTGCTATCAAATTAGCATTATGTGTTTACTGAAATTACTGTGTATATTAAATACCTATTTGGTTTTAATTATTTCAAAAAATTGATCTCAAAATTCATTATAAAGCTCTTAAAGCATCATTTGGGAGATGAAATTTGAATAATTGGACAAATGAGAAGATAATGTTGTTAGAATTTATGTGTTTATTTTATAAAAATGTATTTTTGAAATGGAAATATTCCAAACAGAAATAGTCTGACGGTACCCAATCACGGTTGAATATTTTTTTAACCTTTACACATGTTTACAAAGTACAGAAATTTCTGGTACTGTTTATTTTATTAAATCAAAATACATATTTATCAGGGTTGTGATATATAGAAGTAATATACAAACCATATAATAAAAATTTGGAATGTAACGAAATTCTCTTAAAACGAAGCAAATAAACTATTATTGCATTAATAAATTCAGTGTTTTTATCGGATCTGAGTTTTAATGATGTTTTTTATTATATTCTTGAAATTATTCCGCTTAGAAACGGTGGCTGGTTTTTAAAAATAAAATGAATAATTTTAAATTAATTTTGAGTTTTATTTCGTACTAGCTGATAGCGAATTTGCCTGCGTCGGTACATCTTAACAATATATTTCGTATACAGATGATAAAAATAAACACCACAGTGCTTGCCTTGCCTTACCTCTCTGTGATAAGAAAACACGTTGCTTAACGTGCATATTTAGTACCTGGGCGCATATTTAGTAAATTAAAAAACATTTTTAAATTAGAGTATTAGAAAAATATATCTCTTCTGTCTCACTCGGATTCGAAATGGGGTTACACTGATTTTCGAAGCAACCGATTTTCATCTGAACTATTTTTGTTTTGACAGCGGCGGTGAAATTTACATTATTAATATTCTAGCTTTATTTTTTCATTGCCTGAAAACTCATTCACATCATCATATTCACAACTATGAATAAAATCTAGCTAGATCGATTTATGGTCCCGGAAAATACTTACATACTAAGTTTCACGGAAATAGATGACGCCGTTTTCGAGATCCTGAACATATAAAAATTTACAAGAATTGCTCGTTTATAGGTAGATAGATAGATTAGATAAAAATTGTCACAGAGTATACCTACAATATTGTAAGGATTTGATTTATGACTAATAGAAGATTGTAAGTAAAGGCTGGGGCTCGTTAATGGCTTTGGAAAAAATAACTATTACCAAACTTTTGTGATAATACTACAACTCGTCAATAATAATCAAGTTAATAACAAATAAATAAAGAAAATCGGTCGAGAGACAGTATTAAGATGTTCTCAACTTTTGTCGCCGCCTATTTATATATAGATAGTATTATTGTGAGCGCTTTAGGCTGTAACAATAGAGACTATACTTTATTTGAGGATAAGCCTAGCTTCATCCAAAAAAGACGATGATCACCGTAACATTTAGAATCTATTAGCAGCTTTCGCCGTCATTCTGATTTAATACTATTGACGGGATATTATACACTGGTTAACTTCTAACGAGACAAACGAAAACAGAGTATGACATTAGTATTATGTATATGTGTCATTATCATGGTTACCGGTTAGATACAGAATACTAATCTCTGTTTGATTATTAGATACCATCCACGTCATCGACCTGGCCTATATTGGTTTTGAATTGTCATGTCCTATAACTCTTTGATCTACATAATGTCCTATATTAGTTTCGATATTGTTGACCATTGGGATGTCCGATTTACCAAGTTGGCTTTTTTGAATTGCGTATTGTTTAAATCGTTAGTTTATAGCCCAAAAACATATAAGAAAAAAAACTCCGATGCCGTTTGAGGCTGCGTAAATGACGATAATTTTCCCATCTTTAATAAGTTTTTTTTTTTCACTTTTTAAAGGTTAATTTTTATTCTGCTTGTTTTATTGGAAAAACTTAACCAAATATTATTAATTCTCCATCTAGTATGATCCCGTGGTATTGAGAAAGTTTGATATGGGGGTTAAAATTTTAATTGGTATATTTCCGGTATTTACAATATGGGATCGTGTTTTTTTTCCTAGATCTTTTTAGGCTATAAATGATTTGAAAGATACCCAAATCAAAAAACCCAACTTAGTAAAGAACCGACATTCTATTGAACATAATTGCTATGTCCTATAACCCGTTGATCCTCATAATTGTCCTGATAAATGAAACAAAAAAGTCTTTGAGTTTAATGAGTTTCGTCAGGTTCTCTATACTTATGTTCTTCGTTCATTCTGATTTCAGTTTTGTGATGTTCATCCAGAACGCATGTCCTCTCAAACCTCTTTGTAGCGACTTTTTTTATATCATCGTAAACTGTTGGAAAGCATGCTATCGAACTATCGAAATCTTCTTTATCGAATCTAAAAAGTTCACAATTGGTAACTGCTACGGCAGATGCGCTCCTGAATCGATGTTTCAAAACCAAGGCGATCTCTCCGAATAAATCTCCATCTTCCAAATGACATATCTCTTTGCCCGACTCGGAGTAGATGGCTACGGTTCCCTTATCGATGAAATAAAGACAGTCACCTATAGAGAATATGTATTATAAACGATTGTAGAAGACACATGATATTCTTGTATTAAGGTGTGCAAGCACCATGTGAAGGAATATTAATCCTAATTTTATAGTTTCTTACTTTATAATGATAAACATACTATAAGACTGTATATGTGGAGGGACAAGCATTTATGAGTATGTTACGATCATCGCCACTCTAAGTTGAGGGCTTTAATTTTTTTTTAATGTCTTAAATTTGTAGTATTATTATAAAAGGAGAGTTCAAGAAATTATTTTTGAACAAACGAATCTCTTGAACTATCGCTATCATTTTATAGTTATATTAGAAGGATGAAAGATGTCTCATATCATGTTACGACCGTTGGAATTGTCGGACCGGACGATAACCAGGTTTTACACAAAGGGCCGAACTGAATGCCTATACCAACGTCCTACAATGCCATGCGACTGTGTAATCATCTCTGTATACAATGATACTACCATTATACGGATACCTTTATACGAAATTTGTTTTAATTTGTTTACCTGCCTTTGCAGTAATTGGAATATTTTGAAATTAATTTATTAAAATTATACATACAGATAAACCTATAACCCGTCGCCTGTAACCCAAAGGAAGTGACTTCAATATGACATTAAACACATACCATTTGTTACATACATATAAATACAAAGCAATCAAGTTATGAGTGAACTGACAATTTGAAATCAACGTTATTACCAATATAAGACATAAATGCAAAATACTATTCCAAAATAGATAAAAGTAACTTGCCAACATTATTTATCTTGAAAATGATATCACCAGCGATAAAGATCACAACTCGTAATTTTAGACCGATTTCAAGATGCAACGCTCTCGGTAGTTGTTTCAGAAATTCCAATTCACTAACACATTGCCTACTTGTATGCAAGATTATGTCTTCTCGTAGTTGACCGGAGACGCATTCAAGCATTCGTGATTCCTATGAAGCAGTCATTAAATCAAAGTTATGATATTTTTATGTCATAGCAGGTATACGAACAGACGGGTCACCTGATGTTAAGTGATCATCGTCGTCCATAGACACTTGCAACACCAGGGAAGTCGCAAGTGCGTTACCAGCTTGTATTTGGGGGAAGGGGTATTGGGAGAGGAGGAGGGAGAGTAGGTGATCCTCCGGCGCTTTCACTGAGCGAACGAAACGCAACAATGCAAGCACTGTTACTTCACGTCGGTTTTCTGTGATGATAGTACTACCCCGAGTGAGCCGACCCATTCATGCTAAAACCTGTAATAGCTTCAGCGTGGCTCTACCACCTACAAAAATTGAATAAGTCCTGTTCTTTTTTTTCAGCAAGCATTTAGGTCATCATAATGGCTGTTTTATATAATCTGGATATTTTATTTAAGAATAGCTGTGCCCACGACTCCGTCCACATGAAACCTAACGTAAAAAAAATAGTGACCAATAAAATAATTTGAATGTATTAAGTACATTTATTTACCTACTTTTCTCTCGTACTTAAGTCGCGTCGTTATTAAAATTGCAATAACTTTTGCGAGAAATAAAACTTAATGATACTCGACAGCATGCTTTATGGTTTATCGTGAAGTTTTATAGTGAACTAAGTATTTTAACAATGATGCGTGTCCAAACAATCATACGGACAGACAGACATTTCTAAAAATTATTTAAAAGCATTTCATTCCTTATAAGTCGGTAGAAGTGAAATCTTCAAAAAGACAACGAGAAGAGCATATAATCTTTAAAATCCCGTAGGCAACCGAGACATTCCTCTCACTCTACCAAACATGGTGTCGCCCTCAACAATCTTTCTCTCATAAAAAAATAAAAAATACCATAAAAAAGTTACGCTGAAACCGTATCGCGTAGAACTTCATCATCTTGTTTTTGATTCTTGGTGGGAATTTCCTCTGATTCATATAGTTCTCCACCTGTTTCGTCATAATATAGTACCTTGCCCGAGCAGATTCTGAACCGAATAATGATATTATATATTTTAAAGCGCAGTGTAGTACCAGAAGCTAAAATTATTTACATTTTATGATTAAAATGTTCATCGTAATATACCAATTTATACAATTGTATGTGTTACCTTAGCAATAATCCAGGAAATAATGTAGAAATCTTCAAAACATATGTCTTCTTTTATATGATTCAAATTAGAGTTCATGCGTAGCATTCCAACTTAAAGAAAATAAAAGTTCTGAATTTTTAATGATACTATTACTCTCTAATATTGGTCATAATAATACATATAATAACAAAGTACCTGGGCGAACATTTTTAAATTAAAATAAACTGTTAGGTTTGCCTTATAAAATTAACATTTTTTTCCAAAAAAAAAAAAAATTAACTTTAACAAAAAAATTAATTATAAACTATATCTCTTCTGCTGTCACTGGGATATGAAATGGGATTACACGGATTTTCGAAGCAACCTATTTCCATTTGAGCTATTTTATTTTTGACAGCACCGGCGAAATGTACCTTTATATTCTAGCTATATTTCTTCATTGCCTGAAAACTCAGTAATAAAAAGTTTTCTATGAATGAAATCTAGCTAGATCGATTTATCGTCCCCGCAACTACCTACATACTAAGTTTCACGGAAATAGATGACACCGTTTCAGAGATCCTGAAAATATATAAATTTAAAAATATACAAGAATTGCTCGTTTAAAGGTATTAGATAGATAATTTATTTTATTATTTATTACTTGGTTGGGCGTTTACTACAAACGAAGTTCGAAGTTCGAAGTAAAGTCCCTTAGTACTGAACTAATGATTTCTCTAAATTTGCTTATTTATTTTTTACTTATTGTTTCAAGGGTCTCCAATTACATTTGGGATAGAGAAGTGATCGGAAAACTTGTTATCCAAAAAAGCCAAATATAAACAATACAAATTGAAATTTATACAAAGACCCTTTTTAAGCCTTGATATATACTTCTTCGGTAGGGAGCCCTTGAGTGCGTTGCTTGAGCGATACGGTGATACACAAATATACATCACTGCTATAACACTACACGATCACCCCCACACACGTGCACGCCTACACGCTTACACATGAAAGTGGAAGGGTTTACTTTTTTCCCTTATCGAACTGAAAAACTCGCAATTTTCCGATAATAAATATGTGGAGGAGTTGTTGAAGCGTGTATGCTTGGTACACATATACGTTTCAACAACTCATACATATATAAATAGTTAGCTAGGTTAGCTAAGATAGGTCGCGATTTTGCACGCAACAGGCAACAGCCAAGCCGAGGTGTGCCGTGCACCCTTGAGCTGGTTGCCAAAATAAAATCGGCTGAGTGCCTTAAGCGCTCGCCTTAGTAGTCCGGTGAAGCTGTTAAGACCTTGCTGGGTAAATACCGTAGTCATTTCGGAAAAAAAGCCTTGATATATTAGACATTTTTATAGAAATAATTAGTATAAAAAGTACACTATCAAGCGTGCCTTTACTAGCTTGACTAAGTATGCTATTGTTGCTTTTTTAAAACCTGCCTCTCTTCCGTAGGATTCAGAATTGTTTATTCATGTCTTATAAGGAAAACCAATCTATACTAATATTATAAAGAGGTAAAGTTTTTGAGTTTGTGACGTTGTAGGGGGTAATCTCAGGAACTACTGGTCCGATTTGAAAAAATCTTTCAATTTTATATAGCTTATTTATCGAGAATGGTTATAGACTATATATATCATCACGCTAAGATCAATAGGAGCGGTGCACCAATGAAGAATGTTTAAAAATCGGGGCATTTTTCCTCTAGAGCTTCCGGTGCGTGTTAACGTTAGCCCAAAGTATCTATCTATTCCAAGCGAATGAAGTCGCGAGCAGAGGCTAGTCAATAATATTCCGGGTCTGTTATCAATGGTGCCTGCACTAAATATTTTCTGGAAGAGTAGCATGCGGCTCGCGAGCCAGGGTTTGCCGACCATTGCCATAGAGTATAGACCATAGGCACCGTGGTGACTTAACCCGAGTGTGACCGTATGTTGATTCGCTTATGGATTCTCCGTAGCGATGTGTTGTATTTTAGTTAGAAACGACCATGATCATAACTTCATAAGGTAAATATTTATTATGACCACAATAACGTCCGTAAGTAATTACCAAATAAGTACATAAGTAATTTATATCTACTAGTTGTGTAATTTAGAAGAAAACTGCAATTCAAGCGTACGCTTAGGAACACAGGCCAAGTTTGCAACTAATTTTCCAATTGTTGATATAAACTCACGAGGCCCTTATAAAAAAATAAGATACTAAGATTCCTTATAAAAAAATAAGATTAGTACTTGAACTCATACTTTGATTGCACTAATACTGAACTAATGGTCTACTAAATTCACGAATACTTATGTTATGTGACTATATAATAGTTTTCTCAATATTACCAGCTCGATCCAAAGCATGAACATAACGCGTACTAGTTGTTTCGTTCCACAGTTTTCCAACAGACAACCAGGAACAGTTTCGAGGATTATTTGGAGTGAAACTACCCTCAATCCAGTATTCCGTTGCGAATTGAAAATAAATATTCCAAGTCAAATACGACACGATTAGGATGAATATCTCAATAGACGTCTGTTGACATATCTGTATTACAATCATATCATTAATAACTATTGATGTCTTGATTTTTGTTATTTCTAGAATTTATCGTTTGCCCACAATTCCATATGCTATTAAATGACGATATGTTGCAAAATAGTCTAGAACATGTAGGTTATAGAACCACGTTGAAGCTATTACTGGTTTCATTATCAATGGATCGACTCGGTCGGGGTAGTACCATCCTCTCATAGAAAACCGACGTGAAGTAACAGTGCTTGCATTGTTGCGTTTCGTTCGGTCAGTGAGAGCGCCGGAGGACCACCATCCCTCCCCTTGCAACGCCTTGCGACTCCTCTGGTCTTGCTAATGTCTATGGACGGTGGTAATCACTTAACATTAGGTGATCTACCAGTTGGTTTGTATCCGATGACATAAAAAAATATAAATCATCCATTCTTTATAATAAATTACATTAAGGCCTGTAATACAATAAATATATAAAAAGCAACAAAGTTTAAGAGAAATGAGTTTTCTTTGAAGTCAGCTTACGTTCATCTGCAAAACTGTCATAACATTCTTTCCGTATATTAGAAGCACAGGCAACCTCAGTATCTTCATGGAAACCATTGCTAAATGTGGTTTCACGTCATCCAGGTGGATTAGTTCAGGGATGAAACAAAAAACAGACAACAGGTCCACAATCAGCGAGGTCATCGCATATTTACAAGCTATCTTATTCAAATCCAATACTACGTGCTTATAAGAGACACCGTCGACATAGCCGGTAAAAAAATTAGTTATCACATTGAAGATGTACAAAATATCCAATATTATCATTAAGATATCGCAATAATCCTGAAATGAAACAATAGAACTACATAATTATACTATACTATATAATTATACATTGGGGTGTAAGGGGTGTCGCGTAACATCTTAAGACTTGAGACACTCAAGCCAACCTCACCTGCACGTGGTGCACCCTGCTGAATAACGAACGAGGCAATGGCGAAAGCGGGGTGGTAGAGTTTTACAGCCCGACTGGGGCGCAACCACCATGTGTATGGCGAAAAAGTCCGTCATAGTGACTCGCTTCTGCGCGTCGCGTTTCGGGATCAGCCTGTGCATACCCAGTACCTGGTGACTGTCGTCATTATGGCCGGCATGACAGCGGCGACCGGCGATGGATAATCTGTCTCACGGTGGTTGCCGATGTTTTTGGATTGTACTATGCTTAACATCAGGCGTAGTGCAGTCACTATGTCGTGCTTCAATAAAAAAAAAATATATATATATATACATATATATATTTAGAGTTACATTTTATTAATACCTAACAATATATACCAGTGTTTCCCAAACTTTAACCTTGACATTTCTAAAATCTGTATGCGCCCCTCCGTACATAATTTTTAACCTGTGAAAATTGTTTTGTTCCCTTAGGAAATATAAATGATAAGTTTTAAAGAGATATCACTATAAAATTGTTTTCAAAACAAGTAAAATTTTAAAACATAAAAACTTACTTGACTTCAAGTCTCCAATTACCCAGTTGGTATTTTGGTAACGCCAACGAAATAATTGACATACCTAATAATTATTGACAGCATTTTTTTAAGAATCTGCCTTTTTTTTTAATATGTTAGCTATATCTAGCATCGCATTTATATAACCCAAAGCGAAGGGGTTAAAGACGTGTCTTTTTTTAAATTGCCCCCTTAAATATCAAATTGCCTCCTGTGAGGTGGGACCCCACGTTGGGAAACACTGGTCTATACTATTACAAAGATTTTAGTTTTTTGGAACGCGCTAATATTAAGAACTAGGCTACATATCATCACGCTAAGACGAATAGCAGCATAGCATTAATAAAAAAAAATTAAAAATCGGGAAAAAATATTCTCAACTTCTACGTAAGCGATGTTGCGAGTTAAAGTTAGCGTTAGCCCAAAGTAACGAAGACGCGAGCAGCAGCTAGTTCGTCATAAATTATACTCTGTGTATGAATTACTAAGACTTTTTTGAATACATTTTTGTCACAAGAGCATCTTTTTCATAGAAAATGTGATATTTTTTGTGTAATACACAGGAAAGGGGAGTGTTTTCCGATAGGATTGAGAATTCAGACTTTCGATAGTCTTTATATTTTTAATGTCAACATATATTTATGACGAAGGCTTACTTAATAATTTTACAGAACTCTCATACGATTACCTACTTTACTATTATTACATAGTATAAAACAAAGTCGTCTACCGTGTCTGTCTATCTGTTCGCTATAAACTCAAAAACTACTGAACGGATTTTCATGCGATTTTCACCAGTCGATAAAATGATTCACGAGGAAGGTTTAGGTATATAATTTTTTCAAATTTTTTTTTATAATCAGGGCGCAAACCGTCATCCGGCTCCGCCAGTAAGTAATTAAATAAATATGTGTCGAATAGAATTAGTAATTAATGATTTCAGTCAATACGCTCATTTAGCAATATCTCTCGTTCTCATTTCTGGTAAAAACTATAATGTACTAATTATGTGTTTATGTTGGTACTTACATTGACATGCACATTTTTTGTACTAAAGTGAAATGCGACAAATATATTCGATATGAACATAATCATGAAAAATATGAATTCTAAGCAATAACGTAGTTTACTAAATGGATGAATAGATAAGGGATGGTGCAGAAATTGGCGATATCTTTCCGCACAGAGAGCCGCATGGGACCTGAAAGTAAGAAATACAAAGATAATAGATATAAGGAAATATTTATATTTTTATATCACAGGAGGTAAACGAACAGGTGGATCACCTGATGTTAAGTGACCACCACCGTCCATAGACACCAGCAACGCCACAGGAGTCATAAGTGCGTTGTCAGCCTGTGTTAGTGGGGAAGTGGTAGGGAGGGAAGGAAAAGAGGGAGTTGGGTCCCCAGCGCTCTCACTGAGCGAAAGAAACGCATCAATGCAAACACTGTTATTTCACGACGTTTTACTGTAAGAGGGTGGCACTACCCCGGGCGAACCGACCCATTCATACTGAAACCAGTAATACCATCAGCGTGGCTCTACCACCTATAAAATATAATAAATTCAGGTTTGTATTTATATGTAAAAGAACTAAATCTAGTTAAGCTTCTGTGGATCTTTATTCTTATTGATAACAATATTATTTATAAGTAAAAAAAGCTGGTTTACGAACTAATTAACCCTTTACAACCGAGGACTCCGGTGACCATAATTTCTCACTAATATTTTAAATGGCTCCGTTCTGGAGCCCTCGAGTGCAAATGATAAAAATGGTTATTAGATTAGAGACCTTTTCTAAACAATCGTCTGGAAATGGTTTACTGTCTTAATTTTTTTGTTCTGACAACAGTGAAAAGAAACCTTGATTTTTTTTTATGTGAAACATCTATAGGCGGAGAGTAAACCTAATTGTTGGCGTGGCGACGCAAAATACGAACATTGCACTATTAACGAAATATTATAAAACATTTGCAACCCTATCTTGTGGGCCACTTGTTCTACTAGTGTATTACGTGGCACGCGGCAACGACCTAGCTCCCTTTGATAAATGTCGCCAGCGTCTAGTTGAATTTTTATATTTAATAAAGATGAATATTTATGTAATAAAATAAACAAACAGTCATTATTTTATGGAACAAAATTGTATTTTTTTTTGCTTTATCTTTTCATTACGCCATAACTAATTTCTGTCCTAAGCTGTTGTTTTAAGCATATAAGTTATACAAAACAATTATGATGTTTCACATCTGCCAGGCGTCCCGTGACGGCTCAATATTTTTGTAATAGTCAAGTTTGTTTAACCACAGTTTCACGTAATGTTAGGGATGATGTAATCCAAACTGGTAAACTCGCTAAACCTACAAGAACTGGCTTTCAAATGCAGCTCTCTGAATTCACCTCTAATGCTTCTCGACAGATTTTTGCCCGAAAGTGGTAGTCAGCCAGGAAGCCTAAAAAAGTTTTACCACCAAACTATGGTTTAATCAAGATGTTTTTCTTCACCGAAAGCCCCGGGAGAACAAGATCGTTTACAAAGGGCGAGGCCAATTAAATCCCCAATGTCGTGTTTTAATACACAATACTATTCTATGGTTTTACTAATCACTGTGTTTACTGTTTATATTTAAAATTTCACGTGAACGTAGTCGCAGGCACAACTAGTGAATAAATACAAGTGTAGTTGGAATACCTTGCGTGCGTATTGCCAACGAAACTCTTGAAACCGACTAATATTTGTGCCAGAAATGTATCCGGTTACAGTACCCACTAATTTACTACCGGGGAATCTTGTATAACTTCTACTATTATATAATTTATAGCTTAGATAATCAACACTGTATCTGTAAATACCTGTACATATTCTGAGCTCTAACGTCGTTTTGATTTACTGTTGTTATGTTCAGTAAAAAGGTTCTAAAACGTCCACATCGAATATAATATGGAGACGATTTATCCGGTGCTATATGACACTGATGTCCTTGGAAATATCCTCGGAACTCAACAGTTTCCAGGCGTTCTTTGTTGTTTATCATAGATAATTTCCGAATCTCTAAATCTTGCTCAGTAATGTTTACAGTTCGTTTTGAATCTAAACATTTTTGACATATCGTGGATTGATATTATATAAAAGAAGTTTGGGTAAAGTTAAATGAAAAAGGAGTTTGTAATAACTATGTAAATATTGCCTAAGAAAAAACTTCTTCAAGGAGTTTTTGGCAGGAACTCAGTCTATTATGTAGTAAATTATGTACTTTAATTCTATATTTTGTAATATTGATGGTGTTTTATGTAATATAGTTCCGTTAATATGCACAAGTGAAATGATTAGGAAATAATGCAATGGGGCATGAATTCTATTTTTTTAAACTGGTACGGCAAAATAATTGTACAATATCTGATGAAAAGTACAGTACAGTCAACAAATAACTGTCGCTGTTAAATAATAACAGCAGTCATGGCTATTATGCCGACCTGCACATGTGCCTCTTCACGCCGCGTTTGAAGAACCCCAGGTCATATGAGGAAGTGAACACACTGGCTAGGAGGCTATTCCACATCTTCACAGTACGACAAAGATAAGAATTTTCGAACTTCTTCGTTGTTGCCGGGATGATTGCTACTGTGAATCTGTGGAGACGCGTACCCTCCCGTGTAGTTAAAATTCTGAGATCCCACAAACACTCCAAAAAGAGTTCTAACAAGGGAGCCACTATCTTGTTAGAATATTGAAATGGTCACATGAAATGGTTACTTATTCGACAATGGCAGTAATAAACTACAAGATTGGTTGCTAAAAACAAAAGAAATAAAGAACTTCTTCTAGACTTTGTCCCTCCTGAGTAGGGTCGCCACAATATTGTTTCTTCTTTCATGTTTTGCGAACAGCTGCTGGCCTGACGTCAAACCTCCTCAGACGCTTCTTGTTCGTATCTATCGGATAATGGGTAAATATAGACTATCGTCGTTTTTAAGGGCTTCCACTATATATGTGCTCCAAGTATATACATTTATAAATTCCTAATAGTATGTTGAGACTTTAGTAATTCACGTATCCAAAGCTTTGAAATCACTATCAAAGAACTAATATTTTTTTGATAATCACTAATGTAGATTTTATAACGAAACCATTCACAAATAAATATAACATATATACTAGTACTCAAATAATAATAATATTTTTTTTCTTAATGTTACAAGTTAATGTGTATATAATTTACAATAATACTGGTATCGGCACTGGTTATAAACTGTATCGCAGATATTACAATTTCATATAATGAAAACTAAAACAAACAGTAACTTAAACATATGTAATAAATAAAAACTCAATTCGACTTAACTAAATATGTGAGATTATTGTGTAACACGGTATTCCTATTGAGACAAGAATGTTTTATGATAGTAATTAGTGAATTGTTTTTTTAAATAAAAAATTATGAATTGAACTATCGAAATTATAATAACATTGTATATTGTGGTATTAGTAAAAAAATATCTTTTTTAATATTCGCGTCTTTGTTCATTCGTTACGTATTCACAAAATGACAGAAATGCCTGTTAATTTTTGTGGGTAGATGCATAAATTATAATTAAATAAAAGAAATTTACAGATCTAAGTAAAATATACAAGCAATTTTATTCTTAATTGAAATAGTTATTATTTTTGACTTAGGTTTTTTTGCTACAAAGTCCATGGCAGTACACATTTTCCAGTTTTCCAAACATCCGCACAAGATTTAGAGCAAAACGTTGCGCTCAGAATAACATCTTCTGTTTTATCTATGAGTTTTATTTTCCTGAAACACATAAAGAAAGTATTATAAATAGATTTTAAATAAGTTTCAATCTACCAGCTGAAAGTAAATACGTACCCAAAACAAAATTCGTAAGTTACGAAATCGAATATAGGTTTCTTGCAACTAATATTCTCACACCTCGAAATAGGTCCGTTCCTTAAATCAGCTTTTAAAAAATTTGGTAAATAATTATAATATTCCTCTATTAAATCAGCTACAACATAATGAGATTTATTTTGTCTATTCACTCTTTTATTTACCTTACAATTATTTAAAATGGCGCATTTCGTTTTATTTGCATCATTGTCTTCATTAGCATTGATATTTTTGATATTAAATCCTTTAAAGTTACCTTGTATGCCATCAACATTATTATTCTGTTCATAATTACTATTTATTATATTGTCTGAATAAATACTGAAAGTTTGAGCGCTTAATATTTTAGCCACATCACTGGTTAGTTGATAAAATACGCGTTTACAAATTTCGTATAGACTCGGTGGTGAACATAACTTTCTCGCTAATATAACATTATATTGAGGTGGAACATTGACGTAAAGATCCCACTCTTTAGATTCCTGACACAGTTTTAATCGGCACGAACGTTTCTTTGTAGCATTTTGCGTGTTTGAAATATTCAAGCATCTGAAAATAGTTCGATAAAATTTTTAAACATAAAATAATCTTTTTTATATATAGGCTTTAGCGCTTGAGCACAATCTTATTTGATGTTAAATTATGATGTGGACTACGAACATATTAAACCTAGAGAAGTGGATACGTTACGAACATTACTTCAATGAACGCTTTGTCTCATTTACTGGGATTCAAATTTTTCTGTCAATACAGTGTCCAAACACATTTAATCATTAGCCATTATCGCTTGTTAGTCTCTTAAATCTAATTAAGACTGTTTTGTTAATAATTTGGCTTCTTAGGTAATGGTAAATCCTTTGAAATTAGTGTCATCTTATTGCGTATTGGCTTATAAAGAAATAGCTGGCCGGGCGGACGTTGTTCTGCTTTAATAATAATAAGAATCCTATAGTCAACCGCAGCGCCACCTACCGGGTCCAATTGTGAATTTAAATCATTCTTAGATTCACTGGAACACGCACACACAATTTCATCAAAATTGGTCCAGCCGTTTAGGAGGAGCTCAGTGACATACACACGTACAGAAGAAATTTATATGTAAAGCTGGTGGATATTTTGTAGGAAATTATTTGTACTAAAAAAAAGTATATATGTAATAATATTGTCAATATTGTTATGTATGTATGCTTAGGGTTAGAGTATCATATAGAGTTTAAGCAGTTATTAAATTTTTATTTGTTTTCATAGGAAATCAAAATAGATAATTTTTAGAAAATACTCTTAACATTCAGAAAAAATTCTGTTAAATCTTACCCAATATTTAAACTTCTAGCTTGTTGGTTGTAAAACATATGGAACCAAAGTGAGTAAGGTAGGGCTTTCAGTTCACTATTTCTCCAAAATCTGAATTCACAGTGGTGGTAATTGTAGACTGGTCTTTGAGGTAGCCATTGCAAATTATTATCTGAAAAAAGCACATCTTACATATAATTGTAGGATCTGGATCTGTGTCTGTCCTTTGGAGCCAGCTTTTTATATATTACTGCTTTTTCTTCATGGTATAAGTACCAAATATGCATAGTCAAGGTTAATCGCCTAGACTCTAAGCTTTAGAGAATAGCAATAGATGCTAGTTCTACACATGTTTCACCTAAATAAGTGGTAAAATTTGTCTTAGATAAGGAAGTACAAATTGCACGGTGACGTCTTCAGCGAAAATATGTAACATGAACAGAGTAACCAGATCGAGTTTCTTGCCGGTTCTTCTCGATGACTGGATTGTTTCCCGAACCGGTGGTAGCTATTACTTTCATAAGCGGCTTCTCAGGAGAAATTTGAATAAAGGATATTTTGAATTGAACATTTTTTGCATAAACAATATCCATAAAAGTCCCTTAGAATGTTTCAAATTTTTGACTTATAAAATTGTTATTGTAGGTTGGTCATTAAATTTATATTGTATAAAAATGCCTGTACATTTCCGCCAGAAACTGGGAAGAAACTAAAAAGACATACAGAAACGTACAAACACCATACAAACACACATAAAAGATCTTAGAAGATCATTTGAAGGTATAATGTACAGTTTTTGGGGCACGCATAAATCAATTGCCAAACGAATGCACTGCTTAAAATGGGTCATACGATTCAAAGAGGAAGTTTTAAACTTGTATTACCATCCGGATATCAGAAGCGCCAAGTATAACCAATGTCTTCCCAAATTTTACGACACGTTATATCGTAAAACTTTAGTAACTAACATTCGAACGTTTGTACAGTTTTCTAATTTCATTGCAATGTAACAAATATAGAAAACTAGGACTTGTATGATGCTTTACTTACTTTTATATATATTTCAGCTATCCTTTGGGTATAGCAATTTTTTCCTGGATTAGCGGTACTAACGCGAAAGTTATCGTGCATGCAAAATTTCATAATAATTTGTCCAGTATTTTAACACGTTCACGCCGGCGCGTACCACCGGTGGCTCGCACTAGACTGTCTTTTCTGGCGGCGCGTACCACCGGTGGTACGTATTCGATTGTGCTATTAGAAATATTGAGAATTTAACGTTTATTTATTAAAAATAGCACAATCGAATACGTACCACCGGTGGTACGCGCCGCCAGAAAAGACAGTCTAATGCGAGCCACCGGTGGTACGCGCCGGCGTGAACGTGTTAAGACGAGAAAGCATAACAAACAAACAAACTCATAATCACATTTATATTATTAGTTAGGATAAAGTGGTGTATTGAAAAAAAAATCACAGATTTAGCAAAACGAATAGAACTCGACAATTTCGTGGCAAACATAAATTAAAAAACTTTACCTAAACTAATCGGATTACGAAGAACAAGGGTGAAAAAAAGCAGTCTGATGGCCTACAATAAATCAGTGATCAAGCAATCACTGTCGTGTTTATATAGGTCAAAGAAATCAATGAGGAACCGCCTAAGATTGATTTATAGTTCAGTCATCGATGGCGGGAAAGAGAAATAGGTAGTAATTCTTTTTATTCTTGTTTGGGAACTTTACAACATCCGTCTTTGTATAACTTTTTGTTGTATTACCTTAGTGCATTAAATTTCCTTTTATTCCATCAAATTTCTTAGTGTCAGATGTTTTGATGAATTAAATAAACATTTAATATCAATCTCATTGATAATGAAGCGATTGTTAATTTTTGTAACAATTAAAGTTGCTATAACTGTATATTTGTTTCTATGAGATACTAGCTGTGCTCTCGGCTATGCACGCTTTTGTTATTCTTTGTTGTGATAATTGGTTATGTGCCAACCATACAGAATAATAAGATAAATTTTATCTTTGTTCAAATATCTACACATACTCACGAGAGTACGCTGATCGGGACGTAATTAAATATGTAGTTGCAACCTGTTCATGAGTTATAGTAAAATGGACAACATAAGAACGTCGCATTTGCTGTGCCCTGGTGTTGATGGTGCCCATAAGTGATGGTACCCATTTAGCATCAGATGGGCCGTCTGCCAGTCTGCTGCCCTTTGACATAAAAAAATATACTATATGCAAAAAAAACCAAAGCAACTATAACAACAGTCAACAGAAGTAAACACTCCAAACAATGGAATAACTGTCTACGTTTTTGTATTTTTAAATCTAGTCTTAACTATTTAAATTTCATAATTTCTACATTGAAATTATTAAAATTTAGTCTGGATTTCACATCTATCTCGGGGCAATCATTATTACAGTTTATTAATTAATTTAAATTATAATGGTCTATACAAGTTCAATACAAAAAATCAATATTATATGTACACAGGCCACTATACTACGCATCGCTAATCTCATGCAAACGCAATTTGTCATGAGGATATTGACGTTATCGGTGACGGTGGGTGATACGAAATATATAGGATGGTATAGTGCAATACGTTATGAGCATGTCGAGGTCATCGGTGACGCGAACCCATAAACTTTTTCTACACCAAATTAATTTAATTTATTTTTATTCACAGCGAGGTACAAAAAGCTTTCACTTCAAAAAAAAACAATGTCTGCTTTCTTTCTTCTTCCTTTCTTTCTGATTTTTTTTTTGTATCTTAATAGCAATATTCCTTTTTAAATATATACAAATAAAGGAATTAAATTACCACAAACCGATAGATACCGAAGATACCGCAGCTCTGCCAATCTTAAAGGCAACTCGCACAACTCATTTTCGTCCAATATAAGAAATTTAAGACTCCGAACTTCACCGATCTCCTCAGGAATACGTCTCAATCTATTCCCGCTAACATCCAAACACTTCAAACATCGTAACTTGGATATTTCCTTTGGCAGCTCCGCTATATCATTACCGCTTAGGTACAAACTTTCCAGATGCTCCAACAAGCCGATATCGCTCGGCAACCGTGATATAAGGTTCTCTTTTAAATAAATATCGGTTATCGTGGATTCCTCTCCGTGAATTTTGTTTATAGGGAACTCCGTGAAACCGCGATAATTCCAATGGAGGACTGTGCTTGGGAGGTTATTCTCATTGAAATCCATATTTGACAATTTTATTTTATTCCAAGCGTAATAATTTTGGAATAACTTTCAAGCACACTTTCTTTACTTTCTAGTTTTATTAAATTGTTATGATTAGGTTCTTGGGAATATAATTTAAAAAAATAATTGCTTATACCCCAATAATATTTAAAATATAGGCAGTTACGTTATCTCGTAAACTATATAACACTTCAAGTATAAATACGGAACGAGCTCCCGACAATCCCGTTCTAAGAAGACTGCATCACACAGTGAACAAACCGTGTGTGATTATTTTTAAAACTATAACAAGGTCTTGGCTATAAAGAATTTCACTCGGCGTCAATAGATATGTATTAACTTTCGTATCAAAATTTGCATGTTTGTCTAAACATAGTCCTGTGTCAACAACAGGTCCTTGATTCTAATTAATAGCATAATATAATTCTGATTATACTCAAAAATATAGCAACAGCTCCTAAGGCTTTGTAATCTCTATCTAATTTTCTAGTTCATGTTTTGTGTTCACTCATGTAGGAGTTTTTAAAAACAATACTAGCGTATAAATTCGGCAAACAATTTTGGCACACATCCAGCATATATTTTAGCAACGTTGGGTCGAGGTCGAGGTGGTAACTTTACTGGTTGGTTTACGAGTTATTTTTAGAGAATTACAACAGTAAATACACAATCGCCAGGAAAAACACTTGTCTATTTTAAAAACAGTATTACCGGGCACTCTAAATCGATTTGCAAAGAATAAAGTACGTGAAATTGTTTATGTAAGGATTATTTGTGTTATTTTTAAGTTATTTGATTGTTTCATTTAAGTATATAGTCAAAAAATGTTGGGTAAAGGATTTTAATTTTAACATAATTGTAGTAAATATTGTAAATTTACTTTATATTAATTACTTCTTGTATCATATGTAATATATAAATGATGTAAAACAAAATTCTTTATCGTGGCTGTATGTGTTTATAGATATAAACTAAGCAACGGAGTAAGATTGTTTAGTACGATTGCCAAGTAAATATATTTTATTTAAAACATAAAAAATAATAATATTGATATAGTCACTATGGATGTTGTTAGGTTAGCCAATTACATAATAACTTAAAACATAAGGTTCCTGAAGGAAGAACTTAATAAAGTAACCAACTTGGTATTACATGGATCTCACAACTTTTTACAGTAGAAGAATTGAATTGCGAGACTTGGTTTTTTTTAGAAGTTTTGTTTTTGATGGCGTTTAAATTTTACGCGTAACAATAAAGTTGCTTGTGTGAAAATAGTTACGTAACTTATATTAATTACTATGATGAATTGTAAATATAAAAACGAAAAAATACTAACTTCTAGACGTTCACGATTCCATTTTACACCTAAAACAAATCCGGAGTGAATATAAAATCAGTTACACTTTAGAAGCAAATAGAAGGGTTTTGCTAAAATAAAATAACAAACAACCTGTGTTTTATTTATTGTGGAAAAATCACAAATAATGTAATAAGAAATATTAGGAAATACGTATACAATAATTTATTGTATATAATGTAAAAACATGACTAGAATCCAATAGGTATGATTAGAATTACATAATACAAACCCATACGTATTGTAAAGAATAGTAACGAATACATATTTTAAACTTTTGGCTTTTAAGGATTATTGTATCTAAATTTTTTTTTTATTATATCCACATTAACAGTAGGTACCTTCAGCACATTACACTGAAATATTTGTCAAAGGAAAATAGCTATGTACCTACATGTTTACCTATTTCTTTCAGGTAATATCTTCTAAATTCTATCTATACTATAGCTCTTTGTATTCGTGTAACGTGCATATATTGTTACTGTATGTTTCAGTAAACTACAACAATGAATTTGAATTATCAACTATCTTTTCTTCTTTCGCGTTAATGAATAAAAATGTCTTCAAGTCCTCGTTAGTTATTGGAATGATATACACGAAGAGCTCTTTTACGTTTCATGGATATGTTTTTACGAATCAAACTATGAGGGTTATTTTAATATCTACGTATAATTCTGACGCGGCGTCCTTTGCCGTCGCTCTCGTCGTCGCTGTCAATTGATGTTTGTCGATGCCCCAACATCAACGCTTGCACTTCAGGATTTAAGGGCAGAGCGGGAAATGATGAGCGACGAACCATCGGTACTGGCCTTGCTCCTGTGATAGAAATATATAACTAGTGTACTTTTTAACTTTTATATTTGTTTACATGTTTTTGTCAAATATAACATTGTCTTTATATTAGAAACTAAACTTTTTAATCTCATAGAAATTTTAATTATTGTCGTTCTAATGAAAGCTACCTATCTTATGTTTTTTTTTATTTTGTCATTATTACTTAACCCTGTATACCTTTTTACCACATTAGAGGTTGCTTTCTTTTAATCTTATTGTTACTATTTAGCTCCTACGAAAAAACGCATTTATATAGCTTAGGTAACAATACTCTTAATAGTCTGCTGGTAGTATTCTCATCGAAATCGGTTCAAAAGATTCGGAGATAAACTTGTACAAATAGTACAAACTTTAGTTTTGTTAATAGGAGCCAAGAATCTTCGTTATAAAATACACCGTGATTTATATATTATTATTATTTGTTTGATATTCATTATATGTTTTTAATTTAGTACCCACTGACAAGCTTCAAAAACTTTTAGATTTAGATTTTTAATAAGTTATTAAGAACTAATAATATGTTTTAGGAACTCGTTTTTATACTTGACCTGGTATTTATTATTAGCATAATAAACAATAGAAAATTATGTAATATTTGTTTTAAATTATAATTATTATGTTATGTATTCTATAAAAGTTTTGTAGTCGTTTAAAATAAATATAATTATTAATATCTGCAGAAAGTTTTTGGATAAAACAAAACGTATTTTAAGGAGGATATATTATAAGGGGAATGAATACGCTGTATACACTACAATATAACACAGAGAAGAGAAACAATATCTCCGTAAATATAGTTCGGTGAAGCTGTATAGGCCTTTTCAGGTCAACAGCGTTTTCATTTCGAATAATAAAAAAAATCTTCGTAAGACATTTATTGTCATACAATAAAATAATCGTAAAATACATGCATGATTTCAATGAAACTATAACAAACTGGTCGCCCCATATTTCAGACTCAGTAAGACGAGTAACAGCTTTTTAGATAATGTTAGGTTGTACAATAAAGCCTCAAAGCATATTATCGATGTGCCGGACTGTGAGTTTGAGCACCATATTGTGTCTCATAAGGCTATTATAGGGTGAAGCAATATGGTAACGATTGTGATATCTGGAATTAAAATCTCTCCCTGTGCATCTACTAAAAAGAATTGTAACTTTAATATATTAAAATTACAGTTAAAAGATAAACCTGGAGTTTTTGGTGGGATCTTAGTCTATCATGTAGTGGATTTTATATTTTATCTTGTGTTATTTGATACTATATTTTGTAAATTTGGTGGTGTTTTACGTAATATAGTTAGTTTATTGTGCATAAGTGAAACGAATGGAAAATAATACCACGAAGCATGAAATTCTGAGATGCCACAAAAACTCCCTGGAATCCACCATCTTGTTAGAATATTGAAATACACACACGACGCTTGTAATATCATTATACTATCCATTGAAAGAAAACATTAACACTGGCAAGTGCTTCTGCAGAGCCAAAACTAGAAGAAGAAGATAAACCCGATAGAGTTTGTTGCCGGTTCTTCTCGATAATTGGGTTATTTTCCGAAGCGGTTACAATGTTGACCTTCATAAGGAACTTCTTAGGGCCTGCGTTTAATAAAGTATTCTTGTTTTTGCTTAATTTAGGATCATACAAGTTCTAATAAATATTATTATTTGAATATCAAATATGTAACTCGTAACTAAATTCAACAAATTCTGTCTACCTTCGCACAAGTTATAAGATGCTCAGGCTTTACCCATAAGCGGCTTTGCTACATCTAAAGCCAATTAGTATACAACTAAGTCTACCACAACCCTTGAGGCTGTTGATTGTATTATTGGAAATATATTTGCAAATATTTATACAAACGGCTAGGAACACCGAACGTGGCCTTTGATTAATCAGTCGGAAAATTATACGCTGGATATTCTGATTTCTAATGAACACGGGCTTCAATAGAATAATATACTAGAACATATTTGTGATACAAATGGTAGGTAGTTCTTCAAATCTATACTAATATTATAAAGAGGTAAACTTTGTGAGTTTGTGATGTTGTGGGGGTAATCTCAAGAACTACTGGTCTGATTTGAAAAATTATTTCAATGTTATATAGCTCATTTATCGAAGAAGGTTATAGGGTATATATCAATCATTACGCTAAGACCAACAGGAGTGGGGCACTAATAAAGGATATTTCAAAATCGTGTTTTTTTTTCTTTTGAGAGCTATTCCTCCTAACTAATCCACGCAGACGAACTCGCGGGCAGAGGCTAATTAATAACATAAATATCATATATGTATAATGAGTTACAGAAGTTAATAAAATATTGTTTTAAACAAAACAGAAATTAATGATTTCGAATTGATGATTTATTAACTACAGGAAACAATAAAAACATGCATTTAAAATCGAATATTCAAGAAATAGTTGCAATAAAAATTAATAGCGTTTCAAAAGAAGATACGAAAAATCTACACTATCTACCGTAAGCATTGTAGAAAAATATCGTGTCATTAATCTATCAACAAGTGTGAGCAACGACCATTACCTGAAAATCTTTTTCAGTCGTCAGACAGACCTTGTTAAGAAACAGAGAATTTAAAACAGTGACAGAAGAGAGAGACACTGAAAAATTAAAACATTTAACATTCATTTTCATTAATCAATCAATAAAACAGTAAACTTGCGCTGAACTCATAAATAATATTCAAGTGTTATTTGATAGTTTAATAGATACAGTATAGAAATTAATGTAAGAACATACCAACAAGCTTAGCGACGGATTGCCTTTTCACGAGTCTCGACTCTACAGCTGGCGTTTCACCAATAGACGCAGGTGCTGATCTTTCCACTGGAGTTTTCTTCTCACTGAGATATGAATTTATGGATTCGCCTCTTACATACGGTCGGCTCGTTCTGCGACTTTTTTTTTCATCACCATTGCTAACAAACGATTCTGCTATCTGGAATAACTGTAGCCCAAGCTTACTCGATTCACGCCGAAACGGTTTCTTATTAGCAAATTCTGCCAAGGACTGCCTGCGTTCACCACTGGGATTCAATTTCCTTCTCGCTCTTTCTTCTTCTTTAACTTTTAGCACGTCAAGAATAGCGTTAATTGTCAGAATTAGAAGAAAAACGGTAATTCCGATAACTGTGATTGTGTTATTATCTGTGTTTAGTCCTTTTATGTTCTTCTTGCGTTTTATATCTGGCTTCTCAGTGAATACCTGTAAAATACTGCATGCGTTTTTCATAAATAATGGAATGCTGTTCACTTTTGTCACAGGCTTTATTTGGGTATCGTTTTTAGGTTCTAATTCCGAAACATCGTCATGGTTTTTGTCAAGGCTATTGATTTTATCTTCCTGAATAATCTCCTTTGTAAACCACATTTGAACGCTGTACATGCAGTAAATAATCACACAGAGAATAAAAAGCAAGATCTTACGTTCGTTCATGTTTACATCTGAAAGCACTGGTTTGTTTTGATAAGAAATCGCGCGTGCGTGTGGTTTTACTCGCAATCAGTACAATATTGTATATTACCGTTTACAATTTCATTATTAATGTAAGTTTAGAGTTTTTTGAGTATTTTTGATGAACGTATTGTGATATTTGCGTCGTTTTGCGGAGCAGCTACGTTGTGTCGCGGTTTTACTGAGGTGGACCCACCCATTGCGCATGTGCTATGCGCAGGTCGACAGCATCGAATTTGTTTGCATTAGCTACTGAACATTCGACAGCACACACAAACAATGTCGATTATTTATTCTATTATCATTTCATATCTCGTATACTCGTTATATCTAATATCGAGAAAATCTTAAGACAAAAATTCTACACAAAGCTATTCGAAATATAAGCATAACAATAATATCTTTATAATTTTTATAAAAATTGAAACTGGATTGTAGAAATGGTTAGCAATACGTTATAATGTAAGCTCAGTGCAGTTTGTTGTTTACGTTTTTACCGATCCTCCCGATAAAATATCGGCAGCAAACGATCAGTACAAGCCTGCCTTCCTAAACAGAGCGTGTTCACGCCTACGCCCGCGTAACCACAGATCACACTGCCGTGGTCTGGGGGTAAAATTCGCTCCCGCACACCAGATTAGCCCCCCCTCGGCAGCGGCTTAAACCTAGGTCCGTTCCCTCGGCGTGGAGCCCTTGAGTGCGCTGCTCGCGCGATGCAGTAACACAAAATATTATACATAATGCACGTATCAGACAACAGCCCAAGCCGAACTGTGCTGTGCACCCTTGAGCTAGTTGTCAAATAAAATCGGCTTAGTGCCCTCAGCGCTCACTTTAGTAGGCCGGTGAAGATGTTAAGACCTTGCTAAGTCAATAGCGTAGTCAGTTCGAGAAAAAAAAAATGTTGTTTATTATTTATGCGGTGATTAAATTTTCTAAGCGACTGAAGAGCTGTCCAGAGTCCACTTTTATAATTCAAGGTTTCTACACAAAAGTACTTCGTATCATTTTAATTTAGCTGCTTTGCTGACAACTACTCGAGTTCTGTTGATAACGAGTACATTTCAATAAACGTTGTCAATTTATTGATCAGTTTTTTTATCATATTATTTTATTTTCTGCATCCTCGTCATACTGTCATTTTGTGAAGTTGCAATATTTTCTTGTAACTGATAGTTAATAAAATACTTGCAATTTTACGTCGTTTCGTGAGTTTCCACAGTTCTATGAATTCAAGATTTTGCACATTATCAAAATAATAATTTTTAACAGAATTTTGTTGGAAGCGTCAATCAGCGTAGAGCTAACATTTCATATGCGGGCCAGGCAGACGTTGTCCTGCCCTGATAATTAAAAAGTAGGCAAATTTTATATCTAAACGTTACTCGTGAATCACTCTATCTATTGGTGAAAACCACATAAAAATCAGTAGTTAAAATTAAAGTAGTAAAGTAAAGTAGTAAAATTCAGTAGTTTTTGAGTTTATCGCGAACAGACAGACGGGGCAGAGGGATTTGTTTTATATTATGTAACGATAACCATAATTTCTAATTACATATATTTATTAATCACACAATATACGTGTGACCATTTCAAACCATTTTGCATGAATAGTGTACGTCGTAATCTAAAATATTTATCCACTTTTTGTGATTTTTAAAGCTTTTACGAGAGTTGAGGTAACAAAACTAAATACAAAAAAATACGTATATCCTACAAACGAATAGGTGCACTTATTGTAGGTGGTAGAGTCACGCTGAAGCTATTACTGGCTTCAGTATGAAGGGGTCAATTCGCCCAGGGTAGTACCACACGACTCACAGAAAATCGACGTGAAGTAACAGTGCTTGCATTGTTGTGTTTCGATAGGTCAGTGAGACCGCCGGAGGCCCGTCTCTCCTCACCTTCCCCCTCTACTCTTTCTTTCCCCCTCTCACCCGACACAGTCTGACAACGCACTTGCGACTCCACCGATGTTGCAAGTGTCTATGGACGGTGGTGTTCACTTAACATCATGTGACACACCTATTCGTTTGCCTCCTATGATATAATGAATGCAGTTTAACTTCTCTTTTACAATTTTGTCACATTTAGCCATTTTTAATAAACATAAAGAGAAAAGGGTAAAATTTAATACCAAGATGAAAATTATATAACCTATTCTAGTAACGGCGTAATAAGAATTTAACTAAGAGAATACAGATCATCAATATGAGAGCTGTTACTAATTTTAGAAACACTTTATGATTCGATGATGTTAAAACAAATTCAAATAGGAGTTGCTGAGCGATATACTGATAATAAATACTTTATTTTGACATAACGCATATGGTACCATATTGTAAAGATTAAAATAAACCAACATAATTGAGATTGCTTCTGTAATATATTTTAAAAGAAACGTGTTGTGAGTTTTGAGCAAAATTGAATAAGAGAGAAGTCGTAAAGTGAATTGAATTAATATGTCGACAATGTTGTCCAAGAGTCTGCAATTATTATTTTAAAGATCGACATAAAATGTTATTAGGAATTAGCTGTATCCGCGACTGGAAGCTAATGTAAAAAAAATGTGACCAATAAATTCATCTGAATGTATTAAGTTCATTTACTTATCTACTTTTCTTTCGTACTAAGTCGCGCAGTCATTAAAATTACAATAACTTTTGATAAAGTGAACGGATTTTAAACTAAGACTAAATGTTACTCAAAGATATGCTTTATGATTTCCTTGGTTGTAGTTTTACCGTGCACGTAGTACTTTAGCAGTGATACGTGTTCGAACAAACAGACAGACACATAGACAACCAGACAGTCATTTCTAAAAATGGTTGAAACGTATATTATTACTTTTTAAAGACACCTGAAACAATTTTTTTCACAAAAATTTAAAAATTATGAACACATTAGATTTATAAAGTCTTATTATGTGTATAGAAGATTATGCTATAAAATAAGGAATACCTACGAATTAGTGGTTTAAAATAACATTTATTGATGCTGATGTTACAGTTGATAACAGATATACCCTGCGTATAAAAATCCTGAAGTGCTTTAAAGTAAGTATGTTAGATATGAAATGAGTAGATGTGTTTATAAATATTTTGTATCTTCAGTACTTTTCATTTTAAATTCCTTTTTCCGTATTTAATACATATTTTTAAAACCATATTTCTTGCCGTTTTTTAAATACGGTTTCGATATTGGTATGCAGTTTAAGGCAGCCTGTTACGATCCAGAAAGATTTCCATTTCGCGCTTCGTCGCATTTAGCTGCGCATTAAAATATACCACGGGTCTCTTATTCTGAGTTTTTCGATTTTATAATATCAAAACATATTTAACTAATATTTAATTTATACTCATAATTTTTTATTATTAATAATTATTACAATATGCTGTAAGATATGAATAAATTTTAACTAGAATCTACCTATGTGTTCATATTCGTTGTGTGTTTTAGTTCATCATCAGCATGTAAGTGACCCACAGCACATAAGCCTCTTCCCGAAGTAAAGTTTTTTTTTCTCGAACTGACTACGCTATTGACCAAACAAAATCTTAACAGCTTCACCGGACTATAACCCGAAGAAAGTCATAAACGTAATCACTACGCTAACCCACGACTTATTGGCAACTAAAAGCGCCGAGATATCCAGATTTTTATATCCATTCATACGGTGGTACTTCAAATTCTCACGTTCCTTCTATTTCGTTCACCTAAAGATTAAATATGTCTATAAAATATAGTAATGTGCTCTAGAATGGATTAGTAGTAAACATAAGATATAATAAACAGTGTCTTAATAGATTTTTTTTTTTATATAGGACTACAAAAGTCTTGAATAATTTTTATCGGATATTATTAATTTTATATGCAATATACAAAATTTTCGTGATTTTCTAATTCTGTGAAGAAATCTTATAAAAACTCTATTGTTAGGTTCACATACTAATTTAATATGTACATTCAATGCATGACCGAACATTGAGTCGTAAAACGTATTACGTTTTCTAGTGATTCATAATATGAGAATTAACAAAATCATTGAGTAGAAGCTAGACCGGCCATGTTGTATGCATCTGAGTGCTGGACTACGAAAGAGAAAGATAAGAGAAAATTACATGTGGCAGAGATGCGAATGTTAAGATGGATGTGTGGTGTGACCAGAATGGATAAGATTAAGAATGAGTATATCAGAAGAAGTTTGAAAGTAGCATCAGTGACAGAGAAGTTGAGGAATAATAGGTTAGTATGGTATGGGCATGTCATGAGGAGAGATGAAAACCATGTGACTAGAAAAGTGCTGAGTATGATGGTGGACGGATATACGAGTAGAAGGAGACCAAAAAAGGTATGGATGGATTGTGTCAAAAATGATATGTGTGTAAAAGGTGTGAATACTGAGATGACATTTGACAGTCGGAGAGGGTGGAAAAAGAAAACATGTTGTGCCGACCCTACTTAGGTGGGATAAGGGTAATGATGATGATTGAGTAGAAGCTAATTTGATAATAATAAATAATTATACAATGTTTGAACTAGAAATAATGTTAGAATCCGGAAACAAGTGTGTTTGTTAATTTCTTTGGTAATTAGCTTTAATGAATAACATAGGAATTATGAGCTCATTTATGTATTTTTGGATGCAAATACATTTTGTAATAGAACTGTCTGATAGTATATAAATAATTTGAAATGTAACAACCAGTCATTGTTGATATTTGAACGAATACACAAGTACATAATAAGTGCTCTCATTGTTATAAGAAGGTATTTTACTTGTCCTGACCTACCCCTACACTATATTGTTACCTTAAACGACAAGATTATATATCAAATACAACTCTTTAGTATGTGAATTGAAAAGCATACAATCAAATAACAGTAATACGTGTATATTGAAAACAAAGCATATTTAAATATTTCTTAATACTCATTAGACGTTTTATAAAGTAATTAAACTTAAATTCCCCTAATTGTTATTGTCAGTTAAGGGTGAATGCGAAGATAAAGCACACTTAAGTCCCAAAAGGTTTTCCCGTTATGGCTTAAGTTTGGTTTAGATATAACAGTTAGCAGTTTATACAGATGTCTTTTGTAATGTTAAAGTGCAAAGTTTCTTTAAGTAAAATGAAATTAGTCGTACGTGTGTAAAATCTTTATTGTTATCTATCTCAACATAATATCGAAGAAGTAAAAGTTAAATGTCTTAAAACTTTCACAATTTGGTTTTTACCAGAGATTCCATTTAAGTGTAAAGTGGACATTTCTTACAACTTTTGTATTTTTATCATATATTTTTAAAAACTTTGTCATTTTTTATACTTTAAAGTTTTTAGTATTTTACTACTTAATATTAAACAGCAATATGGTATAAGATGATAGTAAACAATAAAACGGCTAGATCACAAATGCCATTATCGGAAAATATCTATCAGATGATAGGTTAAGCATTAGCAGTACTTTAGGATATAAAACTTCATGGTCACATTTAACATATAAAATAATAATATCAAAACAAATACTAATACACAACGAAGAAAACCTTTGTTAAAATTTAAAATATGGAATAATCAAAATACACCTAAGTATAATGAGACATGTACAAGGTCATTATAAGTTATAAGGTCACAGGTAGATAAGTCAAAACAGATGATGACACAGACTTTGTCGGCGGTAGAGCCACGCTGAAGCTATTGCTGGCTTCAGCATGAATGGCTTGGCTTGCGCGGGGTAGTACCACCCTCTCACAGAATACCGACGTAAAGTAACAGTACTTGCATTGTTGCGATTCGATCGGTCAGTAAGAGCGCCGGAGACCCACTTCTCCTCAACTTCCCCCTCACTTCTTCTCTCCCTCTCCTCCCCCCAACAAAGGTTGGCACGCACTTGCGACTCTCCTGGTGTTACAAGTGCCCATGGACGGTGGTGATCACTTAACATCAGGTGCCCAATCTGTTCGTTTGCCTCCTATGATATTAAAAATAATAATAACAGAAACAAATGTTGGTCGAGAAACTACTTATAAAAATATGCCATTATGTATCACATACTCGTTTATCACAATATTGCTAATTTCGAATTATAGCTTGATATTTCAAGTTTAATTGAAACATTCATAATAAATTCATATTTTCTCGGCAGTTAAAATTGGAACAAAAAAATTATAGTTTTTAGCCGAAATTGACAAGTCAGAAACTATTATGTTAAATTAATCCCAAAAGAGCATTAAGTGCTATTGAAAACTGAATTATGTCGAAATGTCATTACATCTCCTAATGTTGTTAATAGGGACCCGAAATAGCAACGTTTGCACCTGTCGCACTAATGTAATCTTGGTATCATGAGACACGAAATTACTTTGTGATTTTATTATGTAATAGATTTCGCTCAACGTCCTTGCATTTTAATTAAATAAATATGTCCATTACCCCCCTTTCGTACACAGCGATTCAAATATTTGTCTAAATCCGCCGGCTCCTTTATCGATATGATAAATAAAATTCATGATTTATTTCCTACTATGCATATTGTGTAAATATTAATAGTGAACAAACTAATATAATGGTCTAAAACAGGTTACCATACGCTATTTTAGTTTAAGTAAGTGTTTCTTAATATACACAATATTAAAAAAAAATATTGATTTTAGTTTGTTCAAAATCTTAATTCGGTGAAAGTTGTTCACCGATTGGTTTGAATCTTGAAGAAATAATTACATAAGAAGTTGTGCTTTTTAATATACTTTTCTGTATGTATAAAATATATGTTGGTATTTATGAGAAAGATAAATTCCAAGAGTGTCTGAACTACAATTATAAAATTGACACTTGAAGACTTTTTATTATAACTCACAACTAGGTGGCGCTAAGCTATATTTATTACTATTAGGTATAATATTGTAATGCAAGGCATATAAATAATTACAGACAAAGGAAAGTATATTGATCTATACTAATATTATAAAAAGGTAAAGTATGTGAGTTTGTGACGTTGAAGGGGGTAATCTCAGAAAGTACTGGTCCGATTTGAAAAATTATTTCATTGTTAGATAGGTCATTTATCGTGGAAGGTTATTGGCTATATGCTAAGATTAATAGGATCGGAGCACCAATAAAGAATATTTCAAAATCGGGGCTTTTTTTCCTTTTGAGAGCTTACACTGCGTGTTAGCTTTAGCTCAAAGTAACTATTCAAGGTAGGGAGTAGTTAAACTTAAGGATATTGATAAAATTAGTTAAAAAATAAAATATGACTGGCTAAAATGGGTATTATATATGTAATAAAATGTAGCAAAAGACAAAATGAGCCTTATAAAATAAAAGCAACTGAAATCATGTTTAACATAATAAATGTAAGTTATCAAAGCATAACGTGCCTTTCGTTGTGCTGCACCAAACTTCGCTGCCCTACGCGTTACGTTGCTGCGCGTTACAATATTCTTTTGGGTCTAATTCTACTGCTAGGCGCAACTATGTGTAATGTAGTAGCGACATCTATACTAATATTATAAAGAGGTAAAGTTTGTGAGTTTGCGACGTTGTGACGATATAGGGGGTAATCTTGGGAGCTACTGGTCGGATTTGAAAAATTCTTTCAATGTTATATAGCTCATTTATTGAGCATGGTTATAGGCTATATATCATGACACTAAGGTCAATAGGAGCGGAGCAACAATGAAGAATCTTTAAAAATCGGGGTTTTCTTTTCCTCATGATAACTTCCGCTGCATGTTGGCGTTAGCCCAAAGTATCTATTCCACGCGAACGAAGTCACGGACAGAGGCTAGTGCTTAATAAAAAATGATTGGAATAATATTTTAACGGTTTCCGTCGCCCTGCGAAATGCTGCCCAGCACCGATCTAATGCAGACCTATATTTAGAAGTAAATGGCAAGCAAGATTATAACATATAATATTAGTATAGATTTGAAAGAGTTACTTCTATTTATTACACTTCATACATTTTTGTGTTTCACCACAATCTCATCTGATTCTAAATGACTTGATTTAAGGTAGTAAACACGCTAAACGTATAGGCACTGGGGGCCTACCATACTATGCCTATCAACAATACGAATATATAATCACGTGATATAGCGCTCAGATATGTCATCTCCATACATTTTTTTCGTTTTCTATTTGCGTTAGTGATTGTCGATAAGCAACTTTGGTAGGCCACCTGGTTCGTAAGTGCAGTTGCCGAAACAGAGCACAGATGTTTGGCTACAGATTTTGTACTTGAGAGTTTAGGGAAAACCCTACCACCATGCTAAGGTTATATTACGATGATTTGCGTAACTGATAGTTCCAGCTCATTCGCAAGGATTCCTACCAAATGTCCATACACATTAACGACTAAACCATCGTCGAAATATTATTAACTAAATGAGCCCACGACTCCGTCCGCGTGTAACCTAAAGTAAACAAAACAGTAACTAATAAAACATTTGACTGTATTAAGTCCATTTACTTATCTACATTTCTCTCGTACTTAATTCGAATCATCATTAAAATTACAATAATTTTTGATAGAGTTAACCGATTTTAATAAAACCAAGACTAAATATTAGTCGAGGATATGCTTTATAATCATGGATGCTGTACTTTAGCAGTGATGCGTGTTCATACAAACAGCCAGACGAACAGACATTTCTAAAAATGATTGAAATATATTTTATTACTTACTCCGTAATACCTGCAACATTTTTTTTTTTTACAAAAATCTAAAACGTACATACATTTTATAGTTAGATTTACATTCTTATTACTTATATAGAACAAATGCGCTAATATCCTAGTGTATATATTCATCAGCAGTATGTAGATAAAATACAATACATTTTATTTTCGTACACATTCAACTATACAAAACTGAACTAATCTTTGCAATTAACCCAATATTTTGAGAGATAAAATTGCCTACTATAATCTCAGCAAGTTTGAACAGATGGAAATATTAATTTGCCCGGGTTTGATTAAGTTCGTTCCTAATTTACCTGCTTTACCGGGACACACCTAACATTTTCTTGTTACAAGGATAACAAAGGTGGGTATAAAATGTCTGACGCAAAATTCTGGGTAGAAATTATAACAAAATAAATAAGCTATTCATAGAAATAACTGATAATTGTATTTGTTTTTCGTAGCATATCATTTTGTCTATTGAATATGAGTATGGAGGTATCCGCCAATTGTTTTTCTTTCCTCGAAACTCACATGTTTATGGAAGTTTGCTTGTTAGGCCTATTTATTTTGATCCCAATATATTCAATTTCCTTTTGTTTTATATTTAGCTATAGATAGTCTCATAAATAATAATTGTTTTTTCCGCTCCAACGATCCGTAAGCTATTTTCCCTTTATTAGGATGTTCACAATTGGCTCCGATCTGTTATTCCAGGAAATAAATTTGCAGCAATTATACATATGCTCTCTTTTTTTACAGTTCCAGGATATATTGACGGTGCTGTGACTTCTTTTTTATAGACTATAGCAGGTGTGACCAAGTTTCTTACAAGTCCAAAATATTTGTTAGAAAATTTGGAATTTTTTGCGAGCCGCAATTATATACGTATTTATATTATTATAAAGGTATAATCGTAATTATCAATAATCATCTTATATATTAATACGTGAAGCCAAATCTTTGTACCCCTTTTTAAGCAAAGGGCGCGAACGGATGAATGTGAAATTATTAAAGTTTATATATTAAAGTTTTTTATGCAGAAGCTATTTTTCTATATAAAATGCATTACAAGTATATAATATTAATTAAAATATACAATACTCACACTAATGCTTAAATTTTACACAATATATATACACATGTAAATGATAAAGACGTTTTGACAGCTTTCATTTTATTCTTACATTCCAATTAACTCCCTTTTCAGTATTTTTAACATGACCGACAAAATCACTTACAATTAGTTATTTTGAAAAAGCCGCGAATCATCCCAATCCGTTAGTGGTATCCGCCGCAAACTATGAACCCGTACGTTATAAAAGACGTCCGCGATGCATTTTTACCGACCCTCCTGATTTAATCACGTCAGCGAACGATCAGTACCAGCCTGTCCCTCGAAACAGAGGGTGCTCACGCCCACGCCCGCGTAACCACAGATCACGTCGCCGTGGTCTGGGGGTTAATTTCGCTCCCGCACACTCGATTAGGCCTCCCACGGCAGCGGCTCAAGCCTAGGTTCAATCCCTCGGTAGGGAGCCCTTGAGTGCGTTGCTTGCGCGATGCGGTGACACACAAATATACATCACTGCTACAACACTACACGATCACTCCCACACACGTGCACGCCTACACGCTTACACATGAAAGTGGAAGGGTTTACTTTTTTCCCTTATCGAACTGAAAAACTCTCAATTTTCCGATAATAAATATATGGAGGAGTTGTTGAGGCGTGTATGCTTGGTACACATATACGTTTCAACAACTCATACATATATGAATAGTTAGCTAGGTTATCTAAGATAGGTCGCGATTTTGCACGCAACAGGCAACAGCCAAGCCGAGGTGTGCCGTGCACCCTTGAGCTGGTTGCCAAAATAAAATCGGCTGAGTGCTTTAAGCGCTCGCCTTAGTAGTCCGGTGAAGCTGTTAAGACCTTCCTGGGTCAATAGCGTAGACATTTCGAAAAAAAAAAAAAAAAAAACATGACCGACGTTGCATATCTTACACGCCCTTGAAATTCATCTAGTCAAATTATATGATAATATAACATGTAAATTCGTAATATACACTGATAATTAATTGATAACTAATTTATCTTTATGTAAATTAATGGAACCTCTGAAATGATTATTATTTTCTTTGGTCTTATTGAATGTCAAAAGTTTTAGGTGCCAGGACTGCTTTCACTCATGCTTTCACTTTGTTTAATATTGTCATAAGAGTAAAGCAATATTACCAAAGTCAATGTCATTATTACAATGTTTAGTATTTAATTATTATAAACACATTCCAAATGATGATTCGATAAAAAAAAATGAGCCAAAAATACATTGTAAAATCATAATAAGAAAATTTATCTGCTCATGAAAGTACTCTATGATTTAGATCTCTGCGGTTACAATGATGCAGTTCAACCTGATGCAGCAATTATATTTAGTATAGTTGATGGTGAATTTTGAACAAAAATCAATTCATTTTCAAAAGTTATTGGTAGTATTAAAAACATCTATGTTTTGGATTCATCATTTGATTCTATTGTGGAACCGGTAGTAGTTTTGATATTCATAAGTGCAATATTAGGGCTTAAACTGAATAAAATATTTTTGATTTGATTTGATTTGACTTCGTCAGTGGTCTTTAATTTACCATAAAAGTCAATTCTGCTACATTTTTATTTCTGGCAATTACAAAATATCATGAAAGCTTTCAGTAAAGGTCAACATAATCCACGCTTTTTCTAAATACAATCGTATCGTATCACAGTTTAAAAACAGGTGTGGTTGTCATCAAATAATGACCTATATTTTTAAAATATGAAAAATAAATTTAAATACGTATTAATTTGAAGAAGTGAAAGAAATACGTGTTAGATACCTATAACGTGACTTTATATTAACACTAGTAACGAGCTAATATTAATTATTGAATATCCGAAACCATACATATGTGTATGGATAATACATAGGTATTGTACGTTATTGAATATAATAATATTACTTATGTAGATTGTTCTGAAGCCACGATCGCTACGATTTTCGCCGCTAATTATGTCAATTGTGTTGAAGTCTTAGATTACTGAATTTTGGATTAGTAATTGATTTTTCTTATTGTAACTTATTTCTCTTGTAAGATCTTTTATTTGTTTTATAACTTACTAGCTCCTGCTCGTGACCTTGTTCGCGTTCTGAAAAAGGAAAACATCCCGATTTTGAAACATTTTTCATCTGTGCTCCGTTCCTATTGGTTTTAGCGTGAAATAGCCTATAACCATTCTCGATGAATGAGCTATATAACACTGAAAGAATTGTTCAAATCGGACCAGCAGTTCCTGAGATTACCCCCTACAACGTCACAACATCACAACGTCACAAACTTCACCTCTTTATAATATTAGTATAGATTCTATTTAAGAAGTGGAATAGTAGATCGCTCGAGTAAATTTGCTTAAACAAATAGAATAGATATGTTATATAACAACTTACTACCTTCGCGTGTAACAGACTGACAGCTATTAAGTCTTTCTGCAAGTAACGATATTTTGATATTATTATTGATGTGAAAAATGTAGAGGCGGAAGGTAAACCAGTTTGTTGGCGTGGCGACGCAAAACACGAGATTTGTACTATGTAATATAATAAATAAACAGTCATTATTTTATAGATTTGTAATGTTTTATCTTTTCAATGGCTGATTTCCATCGTAATCTGTTCTTTTGTGCATATAACTTGTAAAAATCAATTACAAAGTTTTATATCTGCCAGACGTCCCGTGATGGCTCAATTTTATATATTAATAATTGATCTAGGCCTAAAAGTATATGTATGGGGGTGATAACAAAAAGCAAACTGTTAATAACTTCAACGTCAAATAACAGAATACGACAGGAATCAGCTATGGCATAATGTGATAATGCAATACAAATTTGTTCCATAAAATAATTACTGTTTATTTATTTTATTGTATTATATATAATATTCATTTTTATTAAATACAAAAATTTAACTAAGCGCAGGCGCTATGTGTTTGGCGGCATTTATCCAAGGGCGCTAGGTTCTTGGCGCGTGCCACGTAACACTAATAGAACGAGTAGCCGACAAAACAATTTGAGTATTATTTTTATATAAATAGGGTTGCAAATGTTTTAGAGTATTTTGTTGATAATAAAAAAGTTCGTATTTTGTATCGCCACGCCACGTCTCGCTACGCCAAAAGTCAGGGTTACCCTCCCCTATAGATGTGTCACATAAATAAAAAATAGCTAGATATACATAAATTGTTAAATGACACAGGTGTAAGATATCATCTTTTGGTTTTTGATTTAATTAATACATTTGTTTTCTTTTATATCGAATAAATCAATTATTGCTTATAAAATATGCTTTTGTCTTTCTTACGTTCATAAAGAAACCTAAAAGTGTTGACTGATAGCATTAATAGCGTGTGATACATAAACTCAATGGTGCCTAAATATATGTCATAGCCTCTACTGCATATCAGTTTTTGACTTAATATAACAATTGATAAAAACTTTTGATCAAGGTTCTGAAGCTTTTCTATATTTGTTAAAGGGAGTTTATTTGTTTTTACGCTTTTACATCTTAACTACTTAATCAATCATCATGAAATTTTGTAAACATGTTGTCAGGGGCACAGAAAAAGATTTAGGGTAACTTTCATCCAAAAAATGTACTTCTTTGAAAGGATAGATCAATAATACACTCAAGCGAGCGAAGCCGCATAGTAAAGATATTTTTTAAATAGTATTGAATGTGAAACTGAAGATAATTTTTCTTAAAATTCCAAATATCATTCTAGTGTTCTAGAAAAATTAACTTTATATAGTAGAACTGTATCTACTATTTTTGTATGAATGAAAATTTCATGTCAAGAAGCTAGTTTCAAACTTTGTGTTGAGCGGTGTAATTGATAGCTTGCAATGATTTATTAAACTCTTAATTATTAAACCTAAAAATAGACAAAAATGCCACTGAAGATGTATTAAGAAATTACGATCTTTTAGTAACTGAAATAAAATAATACAGGTACGTATAAAATGTTAGATAAATTAATACTCGTTTTCTCTTAATTTTAATCTTTTTTAGAACCATCCAGGTTTTCGTGAATCCGTGAACATTTACAGCTGAATAGGAATATATGAATGTACCAGCATTTACGCTAACCGCTTATATCATTGATTCGCTTTGAATAGCCAATTTGAAATGAAAAGCGTGTAGGCGAGAGTTTTTTCGCAGTTACGGACGAATACGTAATGAACCCGAATGGCTTTGTGATGAGATATGAAGCTCGCTTTTATGTGCGCTATGTATTTCATTTTTTTAAATGGAAAATCTTCCATTTCTGTGGTCCCAAATGTATTGACGTTTAGACATTTTTTGTAAACAGGTTCAATAATACTGGAAAGTTCGTATTTTCTGATATAATTGTTAAAGTAAAAATATTCAACACCGTTTTATTCTTCTGTACTTTCATGTCATTAAATATAACTTTTTTTAGGTTCTAGCATTTTACCACAATCTCACTGGATGTTAAAGGACGATATGCTCTAAGATAGTAAACAAGGTAATCCTAGAGTAGGCCTGGCTCTTGTGTACGGCTGCCTTACGTATAAACGTACTTGGCAACAAATTTCCAACTTGAGGGTGATACGTAGACAGGCAGAATTACAAAAAGTTCTATCCTATCAACATTTGCTTGTTATTGTTGCAATTTCAACCTCAAAGCTTATGAGATAAGTGGGAAAATAAATAACCGTAATTCAGAAATGGTTCGTAGAAAACGCCTTTTCCTTCAGCCATTTGAATATGAACGGGTCTTTAATTAGAATGAATTGGTTTCTGATTATATCGCTCCACCGTTCTCGATTTCAACTCCCATTGAATCCACTAAGAAAACTATTTGCCTATTTTATTCAATTTACGAGTATATCCATTGGAAAGGTTAATTTACTTGAATATGTTTTATAATTCTGTTCACGATAAAATCAAGAAACTGTACCTGGTGGTAAGTACAGGAGAATTTAAAAGAAAGCGTCGCCATTAAGGAATAAAATATGTAGTAAAAATTCAGTGTGCTGATTCAGTGAACATATATTTAGATTGATTACTGGATATATACCGCTAGTGCGGTGAAGCTGTTAAGACTTTACTGGACCAATAGCGTAGTCAGTTAAAAAAAAGGACATACATATGATACATTTGTTCACCTTGGAACGCAACGCTTCTAAGTGTACGATTATTGAGGCCGATGCGACGTCTAATTCGGAATAATACTTGGTACTTGTGTATTAAATGCATCGCGCTAGCCGACCGATACCGCAGCCGGCTCGCGTTATCTTTTTTCATTCTAACCTCTAACTTAACCAAACTGAGACAAAACTTTCGTTTTAACTTAGAAATCGTCAAGAGTATACAAAATTACCCATGATTGGTTGGAGGTGACACATAACCTTAGAACTTTGATCATGAATATCTCAGTAACTATGACTTTCCGCGGGGAGGAGATATCACCTCTTTCTGGTACTCCCGCCCCCCCAATCTTTATATTATTGGTATCGCAATTGCAAGTGCAGCTCCTAAAACACTGTTTGCTCTTTTATTACGGTTTGGTTAGGTTAGGTTAGATTGCGAAAAAAGATAACGCTAGCCTGTCGCGGTAGCGGTCGGCGATCGCGGTCCATTTAATACATAAATACCTAATAAAACTTTTAACTACTCGTTTATTGTAATTAATATATTTTGGGGTGTAAGGGGTGTCGAGTAACATCTTAAGACTTGAGACACCCAAACCAACTTCACCTGCACGTGGTGCACCCTGCTGAATAACGAACGAGGCAATGGCGATAGCGGGGTGGTAGGGTTTAACAGCCCGACTGGGTCGCAACCACCATGTACATGGCGAAAAAGCCCGTCTAGTGACTCGCTTTTGCGCGTCGCGTTTCGGGATCAGCCTGTGCATATCCAGTCATCATTATGGCCGGCATTACAGCGGCGACCGACGATGGATGATCTGTCTCTCGGTGGTCGCCACTGTTTTTGTATTGTACTACGCTTACCATCAGGTACAGTGCAGTCACATTGTCGTGCTTCAATAAAAAAAAAATTGTTTGTACATGTGATTTAATATGAACCAATGAACTGATTATAGGTGGTCGAATTAAAATTGTATGTAAATACCTGTCGCATTTTTATGCGACTAAACATAAAATGGATATGCCATCTACTTTATGTCAAATGAATGTATCCCAAAAATACAAATGGGATTACAATGTTATCCGAAAGGAGTCTATTCAAAGTTTCTTTTCAGTTAGAATAAAACTAGCATCAATTTTAAGTATGATATTTTATTGACAGCTGTTAGCCAAAGATAAACGAAACTTCGACAAACCACAGACAAAACAGCACTATATTTCTTGAGCGTGAACAGTCTAATGAAACTACGAACTACTCGTGTACTGTATTTTACTATTACAAAGAGGTAAAGTTTGTTTGTAAAATTTAATCTCTTGAACTAATCCGATCCTAAAGTTAATTTCACCGACAGCTATATTGTTTCTGAGTAACCTAGGCTTATAAACTTTTATACTGTAAATAAAAATGGCAGGGGCGGTCCTTTGGTGTATTAAAAGCGATTGTGTTTTATTAATATTTTTTATTTATGCTTTAATATACGGGCTGAATATTTTACTAATAAACTTAATACAACATAAAGTATATTTTAGAATTTAATATAGCAAGCTTTCATGTTTTATTTCGTTTTAAGCTAAATTTTGGTCATGAACGTCAAATCATTCTTTTTCTTTGATTTAATGGTAATCTTTTTTATAATTTTCTCATTATGTCATAATATCTTATAAGCCTTTTACACATTTTAACTTGTTACTGCTAAATTATGTTCTATACTATTCTGAAAATCGTCTATTTACGAGCAAAAGTGTCATCAAAATCTTTTCTTTTTATTTTACGCTATTGGCCTAGCAAGATCTTAACAGATTCACCGGACTACTAAGGCGAGCGCTTAAAGGACTCAGCCGATTTTATTTAACAACTAGCTCAAGGGTGCAAGGCACACCTCGGCGTGCGCTGTTGCGTGACTTATGCAATTCGCGACCTATCTGAGCTGACCTAAGCTAAGTATTCATACACATATGAGTTGTTGTATCATATATGTGTACCAAGCATACATACCTCAACAACTCTTATATATATATTTTTTGTATCGGATAGTTTTTCCTAAACTACTTCAGTTCGATAAGGGAAAACCAAAAATAAAACCCTACCAATTTCATGTGTAAGCGTGAATGCGTGCACGTGCGTGGGGGTTATATGTGTAACGAGTGATATAATATTATGTGACACTATATCGCGCGAGCAGCGCACTCAAGGCTCCACGCCGAGAGAACGGACCTTGGCTTGAGCCGCTGCCGGCCATCAAAATCAAATTTACCGTTTCTAAGATTACCACAAACAAAAACCAGACGCTTGAATTTTATTAATTGCATATAAATGATACAACCCTTATAACAATTTGAGTAATAAAATGAAACATTGTTTTATGTATATAACAATAGTATTAAAATATTCTAAAGATTTCATACAAAATTATTTATCTAATAATTGTAATTCGTATTTAATTATAGTCTCGCCTACACTTACTGTACGAGCAAAATGAACTCTACACGTTCTTATTAAAATATTCATTCAGGGGCTTATATTAAGAAAGGCAATGAGCGAATAAAGAATCTCCTTTCTTGACTGATATTTCCCGTCAAGAATTCAGCGAATAAATAAGTCATGTAATTTATATTGTTCAATATATTATAATCACTAACTGACTTGTAAAAACCGCTCTAAAACGTGCATTTTAAGAAAACCGAATATATATAAAACTAATATCGTAACTATCGTATCGTATCGAAACTAATGCTATAAATGAGAATTTGTTTATTCGTTATGCTATCACGAATAAACGAATAAAACGATCTTTATGAAAAAAATAATGTACCGGTCCCAATAAACCGAATCTACATTAACGCGAGCGAATCCGCAAGCAAAAAATAATAGATAAATAATTACTGTTATTTATAGATTTTGACGTGTATTATAAATTAAAAGTTTAAAGTTACGTACAAACAAACCGATATTAGGAGAAGACGATTATGTCTCTCCAGATTGCGGCTACCATACAGCAGGTGTAAGAACTACTGTAGTGTAAGCCTTAAAAGAAATGTACCCGACTAAATTACGACCCTCATACTTAATGTGATCAATTTATAGTGATCATTGTTTAGTTTTGTGTAGATGAAAGAAGAGAAAGAATTTTTTTTATTGTTTGAACACATAACGGATATTAGATTGATAAAAAAAGACCACAAATATACGTAATTACAAATGTAACACTCCCTTACAGTTGTATGCTGCAGTACAACTAGGTGATACTGCCATGCTGATTTTCAACGCTTAGTTATTGCAATGGACGGATGCGCCCTGGTCGATGGTTTGATAAAAATATTTAATTACTAAATAAATAATAATAATATCAAAAATTAAATTAAATGTATAACTATACAGTAATATAATTATAATGAGAATCAAACAAAACATATATCTAGTAGCCCAAAGGTTTTCCTAAAGCCTAAAGGTTTTCCTAAAGCCTAAAGGTTTTCCTAAAGCCTAAAGGTTTTCCTAAAGACTAAAGTTTTTCCTAAAGCCTAAAGGTTTTCCAATCAATATCGTCATCTAATTGGTCTCTCGAAACTCTAATTGGTCAAAATATGACCTAAATAGAATTTCCCTTATCCAAATTACATAACACGCGAGTAAAAATATTTGAAACTACCTATAATGACATACAACTACATAAAATACTATGTGCATAACAATTCTCTTACTGTTACATGAAAAACATAATAATATGAAGTTATATTAAGTGTATGTGAGTGTATGAGAGTCGTTTATGTGTGAGAGTGAATGCGTATGCATTAGGCATCAGAAGTAAGGTTAATACTACTTTTTCTGACCTGTGTCCTGAAGAGTCTACAACATCCATGAAAAATACTAATAAATATGTGTTATTAAACAATGCACAACATGAGATTTCTCATAAATAAGCCCATTGAATACAAAACCTTATTATGCATTACGAATGTCTATGACATCTTCCTAAGCAATGGTTTTTGCGCTTTTGTTCGGAGTGATTTATCATTTCTACTTGAATACATACGACTACTGCTGCATAACAATTATACAGCTACTCGTTTTGTTGGGTTTTACTTTAATAATCTTGCGAATATATACTCACACTCCCTTCCCACTTCTTTTTGACATTTTCATTTGGGTCAATGATCATTTGTGACGTCATTTCCAACGATTACGATTGAAAAGTTTTACATCCCTGAGAATAAAATAATTTACATAGGTAATATGTATAATTTTGTGTGCATGCTATATCATCAGAGAGTTTCCTGATTAATTATATCTCTTAAATTATTGATGTGAAATATCTATAGGCCAGGTTAAGCCTAATTTTTGGCGTGACGAGATGTGGCAACTCAAAAAACGAACTTTGCATTATTTACGATATACTCAAAAATATTTGCAACCCTATCTGCATAAACTTAATATAAAAATTGGAGTTCTTTCAAGACTGCCAGAAATCGCTGCAATCAGATAGTTTGAAACACTAAACGGAGATTTTTCCACGCAACAGTTAAAAACTGTGATTCAAAGGATATCTGGAAGTTTTTACGTACCTTAGGCTTTAGGAAGAAACAGCACGTCACAAAGATTACTTTGGATGTAAACGATTTAAATAGTCATTTTTCAAAACCAGCTCACGTCCTCAGTGATAACATTAAGGCTTCAACTATTAGTAGTATCCTAGACACGGATTCGTCTAATAACTTATTTACATTCTCCCCAGTTACTGAAAAGGACATTTTAAATATTATTATGTCTATTTCAAGCAGTGCTACTGGTTACGATGGCATTGAACGTAATCTTATAGTTCCAATATTAGATACTATTTTACCTTACATAACACATATTATTAACTTTTCTCTTTATTCTGGTATATTTCCGTCATTATGGAAAAACGCACATATAATCCCCTTACAAAAACAAAGTTATCCTACTGAGACCAAACATTATCGCACCATCGCTATCTTACCATTTTTATCTAAGGTTCTCGAGCGAGTAATACATCGTCAATTAATTGCCTTTTTAAACTTTAACTGTGATCTTAATACTTTTCAATCTGGTTTTCGCCCGGCTCATAGTACTTGCTCTACATAAATTAAAATAACTGATGATATACGCCGTGCTATGGATAATAGTAAGCTTAGTCTTCTAACTTTAATCGACTTTAGCAATGCATTTAACTATGTAGATCATGATATTTTATTATCTCTTCTTTCTTCTCTTAATGTCACAATCTGCTGTTGAGTGTTTTTCTTCCTACCTGAAAGGACGTCGAAACATATCAAGATTAATGATTTATTTTCTGATTGGTGCGATGTGGTTGTTGGCGTACCTCAAGGGGGTGTTTTGTCACCTCTACTTTTTTCTATTTTCATTAATACGCTAGTTACAAAGATTCAACATAGTAGTTACCATCTATACGCAGATGATGTTCAGCTCTACCAACATTTTAAACTTGATGCTGCTTTAGAGTGCATACAAAAGATGAACGATGACCTGAACTGCGTTCACTCTTGGAGTGAGAAATACGATCTTTTTATAAATCCAATAAAAACACAAGTCATAATTGTCGGTCGCCGAGCTGCCCTAAGTTGCCCTAAGTTTGCCCAAAGTTACGTATAATAACATTAGACTAGAATACTATTCTCAAGACAAAAATTTAGGTCTGCACATTTCCCAAGACTTATCATGGGCTGAACATATAAATACAATCAGTAAAAAGATTTATATTATATATATATATATATATATATTTAATTTATTATTTATGTGCATATATGTATATATTTATGTATATATTTCTTTATCAATTTTCTTTTGCTTTTTATTGGCACTACCTACAAAAGTTTTTGACATCAATACCGCTGGTTAGCTGGAAGAAAATGCCTCATGGCATTAAGCTCGCCAGTGTACAACCAAATGTGTGCAATAAAGAATTCATTCATTCATAAACAAAAGATTCAGATTGTTCTGTCGGCCTCTCGTTCTACTAGTGTTACGAGGCATGCGCCAACGTTCTAGTGCCCTTTGATAAATGCCGCCAAATACACCGCACCTGTGCCTAATTGAATTTTTATATTTTAATAAATAAACAGTCATTATTTCGTGGAACAAATTTGTAACGTTTTATCTTTTTATTATGCAATAGCTGATTCCTCTCGTATTCTGTTCTTTTATGCATATAATTTATACAAAACAATTTGTATGTTTCACATCGGCCAAGCGTCCCGTGACGGCTCAATTTTTTTTGTTTATATGCTTGCAAATATGTGTTGTATGTATCAAATAAATGTGTTTTTCTCTCTACTTAACAATTATATAACTGATATTTTGGTGTCTTTATTATCTTATTAAATTTAACTAAACATTACATTTCAGAGATATACTTATATATCATCTATATGTATATAATAATTAACATTATAAAATAATTATAAAATAAAGTTCGTTTATGTGTCTGGCTGTGTATTACCTCAGTTCTTCTAAGTTACGCAACGGAATTTGACACGGTGTAAGGTTTAAGAAATACCTAGAGAAATGTCTACAGCAGTGTTATCGATCTCCTACAAATTATAGCATAGCATATAATAGTAATTCTTTTACCCTTCATTATATTATTTGAAAATATTTGGTTCCTTACGACACTGTTACCTATACTAATATTATAAAGAGGTAATATTTGCTACTTTTTGAGGTTGTAGGGGGTATATATCTACTAAACCGATTTTGAAAATTCTTTTACCAATAGAAAGGCACGTTATGTATGAGTCGGATTTGCAACGTAAGTCGGAGAAACAACGGTAGAACGAAAACGTTTTCTCCGAACGGTGCCTTAACAATAAGAGTTCTAGAGAAAAGTTGTAGAGCTTGATAATACCTACAAAAATGTCGGCGACAATATATGTCTAAATCTGATGTTTAAGTTAGAAAAGTCGTTTCTTTATGATAAAAAAATAATTTAAATCGTTAAGTGATGTTTATATCAACAACAATTTTGGATTCTTATCAAAATACGTAGCACTAACCGAATCACATAAAAATGTTTATCTCCCAACGAAGTGGGCACGATCAGCTAGAGAAAAATATAGTATTAATCTTTTTCGTTTTTTTTTTCTATGTCATAGGAGGCAATCGAACATGCAGATCACTTGATGGTAAGTGATCACCGCCGTCCATAGACACTAACAAAATCAGGGTTTTCAAAAGTGCGTTGCCAGCCTGTATTTGGGAAAACGAGGGATGGGGAGATGAGAAGAGGTGAGGAGAATGGAGGGGAGCTCGATTTCATAATTTACATTATTTAAAGAGATTGTACATTGAATGTAGATTAAAACTAACAATTACAGCACTCATTTCAATCAGTATTTTAGGAGATAGAACATATTAAAAGTAAGGCGCAACAAAAAACAGTTGTGAGAAGATTTTACGTAGCTTTTTGATGAAGTGTAAAAATTAAAAATTGAATCAAAATTTTTAATATACTTATGATGTCATATTAGTAAATTGCGCTCATTCGAAGCCGGGACGTGTCGCTAGTGTTTAATATATTGCGTTAATACAATACATTTTATGAATTATTCGTATAATAAACTCGCCCTGCGGAGCAGAGGGCACATAAATTGTAGGCCTCATGAGGAGAAGTATGATCTTATTATCTTCTTTTTATTACAAACAATGAGTTTTTTAAGATTAATATTTTTCATATTATTATACTATTTATTTTGTTCATGAAGTTCTGTTTTAGGTCGTATTTTCATAAAAACAAGCATTTGAACTAGCTACTTGCGCAATACATATCTCTGTCTAGTATATGATTCTGAAGGAAATTGATGTAAATTTTTATTTAACTATATAATAGTGCTTCTTGTTGTCTTTCGTTGAAACAAAATTCATATTTACTAGCCCCTGCCCGCGACTTCGTTCGCGTGGAATAATTACTTTGGGTTAACGTTAACACCCACCATAAGATCTCAAGGGAAAGGAGCCCCCGATTTTGAAATATTCTTTATTGGTGCTCCGCTCCTATTGGTCTTAGCGTGATGACATATAGCCTATAACCATCCTCGATAAATGAGCTATATAACATTGAAATAATTTTTCAAATCGGACCAGTAGTTTCTGAGATTATCCTCTACAACGTCACAAACTCACAAAGTCACAAACTTACAAATTTTACCTCTGTATAATATTAGTTTAGATTACTACTTTCTACTAATCTTACTATTCATATGTATACTTTTTTATTTATTTTATACTTATTTAAATAATATTTAGCCTAAACCATCGTTATAGCTCACATAAGCTAAAAATAGGATGATAGATGTTAATATTGAGACAATTTCATACGATAAATGGCTACTACATTTATTTAGGCAAGCGCCAGACAGCGCAGTGCGACATGTGTGAACATGAATCGATATATTTCCTAAACTAATTCAGTGCCCATTTTAAAAGTTTTAGTGTATTTTATGTGTATTTTAAGCTTCGTTTTGATATAAAAGAAATAAAAAAAACGTCCAATTCATTAAAATTTAGTTTTTATAATTTTACTCTCCCGCTCACCCGATTAGGTCTCCCACGGTAGCGGCTCAAGCCTAGGTTCGATCCCTCGGTAGGGAGCCCTTGAGTGCGTTGCTTGCGCGATACGGTGACACACAAATATACATCACCGCTGCAACACTACACGATCACCCCCACACACGTGCACGCCT
>JACEII010000025.1:8617567-8695007 GCA_014332785.1 Antheraea mylitta | reverse complement strand
GGTAGGGAGCCCTTGAGTGCGTTGCTTGCGCGATACGGTGACACACAAATATACATCACCGCTACAACACTACACGATCACTCCACACACGTGCACGCCTACACGCTTACACATGAAAGTGGAAGGGTTTACTTTTTTTTCCCTTATCGAACTGAAAAACTCTCAATTTTCCGATAATAAATATATGGAAGAGTTGTTGAGGCGTGTATGCTTGGTACACATATACGGTTCAACAACTCATACATATATGAATAGTTAGCTAGGCTAGCTAAGATAGGTCGCGATTTTGCATGCAACAGGCAACAGCCAAGCCGAGGTGTGCCGTGCACCCTTGAGCTGGTTGCCATAATAAAATCGGCTGAGTGCCTTAAGCGCTCGCCTTAGTAGTCCGGTGAAGCTGTTAAGACCTTGATGGGTCAATAGCGTAGTCATTTCAAGAAAAAAAAAACGTAAGGTTCCACGCGGACGAAGTCGCAGGCAAATATAGTATTTAAATAAGACACTCGACACTTAACATTTGATCATATTACTTAACAATAATTATTACAAAATTAATCTCCAAGTGAATTCGATTCGCTCATCATTGGAAACGAATCTGGAACGTATTCACGGTTATCAAGTATGCTAATAACTGCACTGATCGGTTGCTATGACGAACGAAAAGGACATTTTATCCACAATTTTAATTACCTACAGACGTATCGAACGATCGTCAAAGCTCATTAAAATACGGAGATGATAATGAATATTATTTTTTTTACACAAAACTCGTTTAAGTAGACGCTATAATAAAGGAAGTTTAAGCAGCATAATCGTTAAAGATTGAATATGTTGTCCAATAAAACGACGAGCATCTATAATGTCGCTGCGAAAATAAATTATTATGTACCCATACATGGCGCTGTTTATGCATTAAACAACCATAATTCTTTAATCGCATGGTAAATATTAATATCTATGTTTCTTAAAAATGGAATTTACATGTTTGAAGTATTCGATTAATGTGTTAAAGGTTATAAAAAAATGTAATGTATGCATTATTATTATTTATCACTCTAGATTAATCTAGAAATTTATTCATCTCATATAACAAATTGATTTGTGACAAACTTTTGTAACAAATAAAATATTAGGTCTGTCTTTTGGAAATGGTATTTTTTCTTGATGAAGCTTATTTTTTTTTTAGAACTGTCTATGCTATTGACGAACTTTATTTTAGCGGACTACTAAGGCATTTCGCCACTTGGCAACAAGCTCAAAAGTGATAAAGTGGTCAAACCTTGGCTTGGGCGAATCTGTATAAGGTGAAAGGTATACCGGCTTGTGCTCGAGGACTCCGCTCCGGGGGATTGAGCCTAGGCTTTAGCCGTTGCCGAGCGGGGGCGCGGCTCATATGCAGAAGCGAAATTTGGGCGCGCACACGTTATATTTAAAGAGACAAACGAGTACTGATTGTTTGCTGCCGTTATTTCATCGGGAAGATCAGTAAAGATTTTTTTTTTTTGAGCTGACTACGCTATTAACCTAGCAAGATCTTAACAGCTTCACCAGACTACGATCAGTAAAGATGTTACGCAGACGTCTTTTATAACGCGGGAGTTCAGTACGGTGTAATTCGCTATGAAAATCAATAACGGATTGGGATGATGATAAAAGGCACCGTATGTCAATTGCTGTACTTTGGACAACGTTTATAGAAGTTGTCAGATGATCGATTAAGTAGTTAGAGCCTGAAAGCATCACAAACAAATAAATCCACATACATTTTTCTATTGTAGCATCTAGCCCACCAATTATTTTCGCTTTAATCGACCAGAGTAAGAATTTTAGGGTCAAAAGTTTAAATGTGTACTTATATCTAACAAATGTCATTATCGCCTAAACAACTAAGCAAAACCAATTTGTATGACGCCATACTCAATAAATGAAGATAATGTAGTAGTCGATTGCAATGGCTGTCATTTCTCGATATCTTCTCAGATTTCACTGGCTGATTTATTTACAAGACAACAAAAAATATAAAAGTATACTATGAGCGAGTGACGTTAGTTAAAAAATATTACTATAGTTTTTAATCAGTAATTAATAAATTACAAAATATATCGTTCATATTATGAGTGTTGTCATTATTCTATTGTAGTAGACGTACCAAGCGCTAACAGTTCTTGTTTAAAATTAATTCATAAAGTATAGATTTTGTTGGTTATATTATATTCCTAGTTGTAGCTCGAGGTACTCGCATTTAGTTATTATTTTCATTTTTTTTTAAACAAGTTCCCATGAGTTGCTACTGTTACTTAAAAAGCCGGCCACGTAACTTAGCAGAGCGGATGATAGATTATTGAAATAAGCGTTCACTTTTCAGCTCTTCTCGTTAAGGCTTAGTTTCTTTTTGTACGGCCAATCTATGGAATAAATTCTTCACATCACGACAAATTACTCATCAGCACTATTATTGTGTTTTACTTATCGATCTATCTCATCTCTCTTTATATGTTGATTGATCTGCTCCAGTATATATATTTATAATTTATTATAAGCGTCATAATAAGTTTCCTACAATCTATTTTGCAATCTGTAGGGTATAAAATCACAAATGAATTTATCAAATCTGCCAGGTAGTGGTAGAGATAAAGATGTACAAACAAAGAAGATAACAAAACAATTCTTAATATCAAAATAGAAGTTATTATAGTTCACTCTAATAATATAGCAAACTTCTGGCCTCGAGTTTGTTTATGTGGAAGGTGAAAGTATTTCTAAATAATACGTATGTTAACCCAGATATAGAAATATTCTTTGTCGGTACTCGGCTCCTATTGGTCTTAGCGTGATTGCATATAACCTATAGCCTTTCATGATAAATGAGCTATCTAGCACTGAAAGATTTCTCAAATTGGATCAATAGTTGCTGAGATTAGCGCGTTCAAGCAAATAAACTATTATTGAACAGAAACCATTAGATTAATATTTATCACCATGAAGATTAAAATAACTCATGTTATAATAGATCATATAATCAAACCTGTACCAAAACTGGTTACGTTCTGTATTAAGTGGTCCCAATGAAAGTAATTCTAATCTCAAGGTGACCCGGCACACTCGTAGGTCGTGTCCGAATCCGCGGGTCGGGGGTCAAAAAATTGAGTTTATTTGTGTATAAAATAAAACAAATGCGTTGTTAATATTCATTTATTTTAGTGGATTATAAAAGATACAGAATGCATTTTGTAATTTGTTCTAGAAAATAAAGGGTGAATTTCACATTTGTTATTTTATACATTTTAAATAATTAAGAATATCTCTTTATAGTATTTTATATATTTTCCATATGTTTATTTATTTATTTACATATGGATATAGCAACAGTCGACAGTCAACAATAATAATGTAAACTAACCTGAAGAAATAAAACGGTTTATCACATAGAAACTTAACTTAAACTATTAAAAATAAGTGCCTGAGCGACAAAGCCTAGCTCGGTTCTTTAAAAGTCACTTATAAATCAAAATAAACTGTTAGGTTTGCCTCACAAAATTAGCATATTTTCACATAAAAAAATATTAAAAAAAGATATCTCTCTTATAATTATAACAATATAATTATTTATTTAATTAAGATAAATTGTTAGGTTTGCCTTACAAAATTATAATTTTTACAAAAAAAATGATTTTCGAAGCAACCAATTTTCATCTGAGCTATTTTTGTTTTGACAGCGGCGGCGAAATTTACCTTCATAATCTAGCTAAATTTCTTACTGCCTGAAATCTCAGCAAGAAAGGTTTCTATGAATAAAATCTAGCTAGATCGATTTATCGTCACAGAAACTACCTACATACTAAGTTTCACAGAAATAAATTACTCCATATCCGAGATCCTGAACATATTCAAATATAAAAATATACAAGAATTGCTCGTTTAAAGGCATTAGATAGATAGATAATAAAAAAAATTATATAATATCAAATATTGAGATACATTAGATTTAAAAAGAAATGAAATGGAATAAAAGAAAAAGTTAAAATAACCTCATATAAAAAATAAAATTAACATATGGAGAAAAGAACTAAAATAGAAATATTATATTAACATAGATTTCTGATACCTATAAATCTAATAATCGAGTTAAAATGTTTATAATTATTTAAATCAGCTTTGTCATCTTACTGTATTCAAATATCAAACAACACATCTCGTTTATATACATTAACTAGCTGTTAACCGCGGCTTCGTTAAAATTGTGAAATCGGCTAAATTTAAAATTGTGATCACACATCTAGTGTAAATTACAATTATACTCTATCAAAAATATTTGTATCAAACGCACATCATCTTCTGTAACAGGTTAACGTGTACATTATATATGTGAATACTAATAGTGTATCGAATGGGATGGGATTTATCATCAGCCACATAACTGGAACTTTAAACTACTATATACCACACTCAGTGCTCACTTACACTGTATAAGAAAGTAATGAAAACATTAAACTAAACATTATCAAACAATATGTGTTAAAACTTTTATTATATAGATATGATATGTCCATAGTGTCGAAATAATTAAGTTATTTTTTAATCGCATATAAACATACGACTTTCAATTATATTTATTCTTGGAGTCCAGTACAGCGCACTTTACACGCGCATGTTTACAGTGAACAACATATCTTTGATTAATTCCACACGGACTAATGCACGGATAACAGTTCATAACTACATAGTGTAAAACAAAGTCCTGTTCCACGTCTGTCTATATGTCTGATCGCGATAAGATCAAAAACTACAGAACGCCGCTTCATGTCGTTTTCACTAATATATAAAATTATTCTTGGACAAGGTTTAGGTATAGTTCGTCTTATTATCAGGGCGGGCAACGTTTGCTGAACCCGCTACCTTAAAATAAAACAGTTAATTAGTTACTTATTTGCCCGTAAAATTGCCGTTTAAATATTACGTGTAGTCCTGTGAAGCTGTTAAGACCTTGCTAAATTTATAGCGTAGTCATTTCTAAGAAAAAAAAAACTGATCTAATAGGTCCAGCCGTTTCGGAGATTACCCAAAACAAATAAAAAAACAAACATTCGACAGAATTAAAAAAAAAAATTGATATTTGTAGCATCATAGATATATTTATTCACCAAAAAGAATTTATTTTAATATTACATATTATATACACACACTTTATTTTTATAATACGTAATAAATCACAAATCAAAAATTGGGAACAAAACTAACGTAGAATAAATTTTTTGAAGAGTTTTTGGCGGGATTTCAGTCTGTCATGTAGTGGGTTTTATTCATTACTTGTCTCTATATTGTGTTAAATTGGTGACCTTTTATGTAATATGGTTCTTTTATTGTGCATAAGTGAAATGAATGAAAAATAATACCACGAAGCATGAATTCTGTGGTCTTGAAAATTAAGAAGATAAAAATTTATGAAATATGATGTAGAGGGTTTGGCGCTTATACCTTTACATTAACTTGGACATAGAAGAAAACTATCTATATTAACAACTTCAGAATTGGCAGTATGGGTTAATTCCTTCGACTGTCTTATTGGACGAATATTATTACTACTAAAGTTTTTGAATAGCAACACAAAATAAACTTTAGAAATGTTTGCGATATAAACGTTACGCGTATAATTAAAAATTGTAGACAAAACTAACGCAGAATAAACTTTTTGAGTAGGAACTCAAAATAAACCATGAAAATATTTGCGATAGAATGTTATCGCGTTACCATGGCACCGCATATAATACTGACATTAACTGAACCAAAGATAAATGCCTGTCTTTTGTTTTATGGGAGTAAATAAATTAATAAATAAACAAATTGAGAAAACATGGCAAAGGGCTCATAGAATTTGAAAAATATATAACGTATAACCCCATCTACGATTAATTCCGCGTCGAATGGTTGTGGTTTCATGCTGATCGGTCCAGTAGTTTTCGAGTTTACCTCGGACAAAGAAAACAAACTTTGCTTATATATATATAGATAGATATAGATTGTTCACTTTTTATATTAGGTTAACGAGCCTGGCAGACGTTGTACCGCTCTGATTATAAAAAAACTAGAAAAATTAAATACCAAATCCTTCCTCATTAATCACTTTATATACTGGTCAAAATCTGTTCAGTAGTTTTTGTGTTTACCACGAACAGAGAGACAGATACGGTAGGAGACTTAGGTTGGCAAGTTGTTTTGTACTATGGAATGCTAAATTCATTGTTCAAACATTATAAACATGGCACGGTATGTCATAACTATATATAAATATTTAAATTCCAATATTTGACATAACATTATCACACATTGTTACAGCTTACAAAGAATTCATACTTCTTTTGTTGACACTACAAATAAATCACAACTCAAATAAATAACGTCCCCCAAGTTCACCAAAAGTTCATCTATACAATTGTAATAAGAATGTAACTTTAACCTTTCTGTATTTTTTTAGATTTTCGTGAAATAAAATTGTTGCAGCTTTTTTTATATCATAGAAAGCAACCGAACCGGTGGGTCACTTGATGTTAAGTAATCACCACCGTCCATAGAACACCAGCAACACCAGAGAAGTCGCAAGTTCATTGGTGGGGAAAGGAAAAAAAGAGGCAAGGGAGAGGGAAGGGAGAGGGAGGAAGGTGGGCCTCCGGCGCTCTTACTGACCGAACTAAACATAACAATGTAAGCACTGTTACTTCACGTTGATATTCTATGAGAGGCTGGTACTATCCTGGACGAGTCGACCCATTCATGCTGAAACCAGTTTTAGCATCAGCGTGGCTTTATCACCTACCAAAACCTACCAGCTGTCTATGAATAAGTAATAAAGTATATTTCAATAATTTTTAGAAATGTCTGTCTGCCTGTCTATATGTCTGTCTGTGTGTTTGTATGAACTCGCGTCATTGCTAGAGTTTTGGGTTCCCAATGATAACAAAAAAAATCATAAAGCATAGCTCTCAGAATAACTTAGTCAGGTTTCATTAATGTCGGTCCACTCAATCAAAAGTTATTGTAATTTTAATGATGACACGGAGTAAGTACGAGAGAAAAGTAGATAAGTAAATGGACTTAATACATTCAGATGACCTTTATTAATTAATTACTTATCCTACATAAGGTTCACTTAAAGCACACTTAGAGCATCTAGTTAAAAACATATAAGACATTAGTGTTATATGTATGAGGTGTTTGGTTTAACTTATACAGATTCGCCGAGGTTCGGCCACTTTGGCACTCTTGAGCTTTTTGCCAATCGGTATAGTGCCTTAAGCGCTCGCCTTAGTGTCCTACAAAGCGGAGATGTCCCATCAGACCAATTCTAAAAAAAAATAGCCTTCTATATTAAGGGTAATTTACATAATCATCAAATATGTAAACAAAACTATTATTTAAACGCTAGTACAATTAGGTCATGATGGGGTTGATATAACTAGAGTCAACAATACTTAATACTGACTTGTTGTCATGATGGAGTTCAAAGAACCACGAAATTGTAATTCGTTCGGTTAGTGAGAGCACTGGAGACCAACCTCCGATCCTTCCCTCTCCTCTCTCCCTTCCCTCTCCCCTTGCCGGTTCTTCTCGATGAGTGGATTGTTTTCCAAACCGGTGTTAGCTTTGACTTTCATAAGATCCTTCTCAGGACCTAAATTGAATAAAGGATATTTTGATTTGATTGGATTTGAGTTAGTTCATTCGAACTTTTAACTCGAGTCACAACGGTTAAAATGATTAAAAAAAGGTTTTTCTATATTCATCCTAAAGAAGTATAACTTCTTACATACGTGAATAAGTTCACAGACGTTATTAATTGATTAATACTATTTTTTTAACTACTAAAAATAATCAAGTTCATTCGACTCGATGTAGGTTCAAATTAGGTATATCCACAATTGGAAATAAAAACTGGTTACGTTTTTTTTACGTCATAGGAGGCAATGGAACAGTTGGATCACCTGATGTTAGGTGAATACTGCCGTCCATAGGGTCTAGCAACACCAGGGGAGTCGCAAATGCGTTGCCAGCCTGTGTTTGGGGGAGGGGCTAGGAAGGGGAGAGACAGTGGGGCAGGGGAGATGGTCCTCCGGCGTTCTCACTGTTAATTATATTAGAGTGACGCCTAATTTTTAGTAAATAGTTCTAGAACTATTTCGGAATAATCTAGGATATACGCTTAGCAGTTATTAGGATTATCAAGGTGTTCTGAGGCATGATTATTTCTTGGACTTTATTGAACCTTTACCATTTACTTTTCGATTTATCTATGTACTACTATTATTATTTGTAGTACAGTCAGCTAGAATTATTTATAAGTAATCTTAACAAATGATTTACTATCATATTTCATACTAAACTGATCAAAGTCGATTACATTAATAAAAGTGTTCTATGTTTCGAGGTAAAGTTTGTGAATTTGTGTGTATGTGACGTTGTATGGAGTTATCTCAGTAACTACTGAACCCATTTCCTCATTGCACAGATCCGGCGGATGAGGAGAGGCAGCTGGTGTGTACCCAGTCTGCCTCTCTATAGATGGAGCCCGGCGGTCACCCTCCTAGGTAGAGTAGCTGGAACGATCCCTTGCCGCCCCAATAATTGTGGTCTGTCGGTACACTGTGGGGTTTTAGTCCGTGTGAGTCGGACATAACCTACCCTCCTCCGAGATTTCCCCACGTAAAAAAGGAACTACTGATCCGATTGAAAAAAATATTTCAGTCTTATATAGCTCATTTATAGAGGAAAGTTATAGACTATATATCATTACGATAAGATCAATAGGAGCGAAGTACAAATAAAGAATATTTCAAAAAAGGGGTTTTTCCCGCTCCGTCTTAGCGTTAGCCCAAAGTAATCATTCCACGCGGACGAAATTGTGGGCAGAAGTTAGTGCTATATGATTAGGAATAATGTAACTACAGAACTGAGTGTCTTAGTAAGTTGATTCAGTACCTTTCTTATCGGTATCTTATCTAATTAAAATATAAATAGGTAAGTTTAGGACTTGTGAAAGTAGTACTGGAATTTTAATAAGCTACCAATTTTAGTAAGACATATTTTCCCTGTACAAAATTTTATTGAAATCGGATAAGATTTAATTCAAAGTTTTTGATTTTATTTTATTTTTAAAATACTCAATAATGTTTTCGCTGCATTTACTGTTTGCAAAGGTTCAGTAAAATTTTGATCTATCTACGTATTTGTAATGTGTATAATGTATGTACGTGTTGTATATGTAAGCTTTATTTATACTGTGAAATGTGTTCTTTACCTATGAATTTATCTTACGATTTCTAATAGTATTACCTACTGATATTTCTATATGTTGTCAGTGACATTTGAAATAATATGGTATATTTTCCTTGTACAGAATTTGGATTTTTTTTTACTATTTCTGAAAGTAATATTTTTAATTATTATACTTGCTTTATGATGGAATGACATATACGTCTCTTGTACAAATTTATAACGAAAACTATCAATCCATTTTGAGTTAAATCCTCACATATAAAGAGGTAAACAAAAATTTTTTTAGAACTATATTCAGGACTTAAAACGGGGATTCAGGCATTAAAACCATAGCGACGCTAATAAGCGTATATGAAAATATTTGAAAATGGTAAATATATAGACAATTCTTGATAGTGGTAGAGGCACGCTGAAGCTATTATTGATTTCAGCATGAATAAGTCGGCTTGCCTGGAGTGGTACCACTCTCTCACACAAAACTGACGAGAATTAAACAGTGTTTGCATTACTGCGTTTCTTTCGGTCAGTGAGAGCGCTGGGGCCCATGTCTCCCCCCTCAGCCCTTCTCCATCCTCTCCTCCGTTCTTCATTCTCCTCCCCCTTCCCACAAACACAGGCTGGCAACGCACTTGCGACTACCTTGGTTTCGCTAGTGTTTATGAAGGGCGGTAATCACCTAACATCAGGTAACCCATCTGTTCGTTTACCTCCTGTGACATAAAAAAGACAGAACAAAAGATTTATATATAAAGTAAAATGTCAACTCTGTAGGCTGCAGATTTCTATATTTCGTTAATTTCATAATGGAAATCATCCTTAAAATAAACACAAAATGGTTGGACGAGATAAGTTTATCAGAAGCAGTAGCATAGATAAATTAACCCTTAGGACCTACATTTAGATAGATATGTAGAATAGATCTTAAGTTTGAACTATGTATGTTAAACTTACTTAAGATTGTAAAATATTTAACTCTAGCATTAACATGGGTTACCCTTTCGGACTGTTTTAGATTCTGTTTAATATATTGTTCGTAAATTTTCTATACCCTCGTTACATTTCTAAACGAAATCTGTTTTATAAAAATCATAACATAATCACCTATATATGTTTTTTGATGTGAAACATCTATAGGCGCGGGTAAACCTGATTGTTGGCGTGGAGAGTATGTGAGACGTGGCAACGTGATGCCACGCGCAAGTGATTGTACGCAGTCTCTCTTGCTGCAGTGAGTTCTTTACATACCTATAAAGTGATTTGAGAATTAGAGATTCGTTTCACTTGAACAATTTCGATAATTCACATCTACCAGGCGTCCAGTGACAGCAAATTTTTTTTTCATCAAACTTAAATCACTATGGATAATTAGATATAATTTATTTAATGAATTCATAAAAAAATAATTGAATACAGTACTAAGTAAAAAAAAAGGAAAAAGAAGAGAAAAGAAGAGAAAAGAACGCTTTTTATATAATTAAAATCTTCCTAGTAATTAAATTTACCTTACATTTCAGTTTTGTATTTCGTTTGACGAGCTATTCGCACTGTCAACGATCCCAAATTAATATGTGAGAGAGTGGAGAATGTTCCGAGCAACTCCTTAATATGGTGTGCTCTTTGCCGTGTCAGAATTGGAGTTCCCATCGCTGGCTGGCTCCTCAACCGCACACCTTAAACCTAGCAAAAGCTGGCTGCTCATACACACGTCTTAAAACCTAGCAAAATGGCGACAACCATGAAGTTCTCTAGAACCTTCATTATGCCAGCGTTGTGAAATGGGTTACTTATCACGGTTTTCCCTCAGGGCTATGTATGATATGGGGCGAAAACGCGCGCTTCAAGGTCGGTGATACAACAATGATGATGCCCTTAGTATTGCAGTTGCTCATACATATGTGACAGTAATCATTTACCATCAAAAGTACCACTTGTCTGTTCGCTGCCTTTTCGGATAAAAAATCATCTGAAACAACAATAGATTAAATAGATTATTATTTATGTATATGTCAAAATATTACATCTTTCTCATTTGCACAATAAATAATTTTTCATTTACCGTTTCTTAAAATAACACATGTTCTTTTTTTACATTACACTAGAATGTCAAATCTACAATCTAATGTTATTATTCAAATAAAACAAAAGTTGACCTTTTCTACAGGCAAATCAATATATGATATCATAATTGTTTGGGATAAGTATATAAGTAAGGTGTAATTCTCATACCATATTAGATAGAGTTGGAAGTTACCATTGGACATACAAAATGGTGAGTACTTGAGTTTATATGACAATACTTATGCTCGGTTTCTGAGGTACATTAATTGTAGTTTATTTGTTCAATAATTCTGTTAATAACAATTAGGAAATATTATGTTGATGGTAAACTTTATTATTAGAATTTTATTGCCATTTAATAAGGTATTCTATTCCCTTGAAAGTAAGGTTACTTTTACCCTATGCGTTTTTATGTGTACTTGCCATGGCCAGGCCTTAGTAAGAGTAACGAAAGTGCTGCCTCTGTAGACGTCATAACAAAGATTTCTTTAGTAACTGTTGATTACACATTTTAGTTTGCATTATGCTACATACATAATTTTAATTTGTCATCTTCTGAAGCCAAATTAATCCCATTCCTTTCACAAAATACGACGGCTCGAATGATCTAAGATTACGTTATTGTTTTCTACTATATTACTAATTATATAACGCTTTTTAAACCTAACTAAAGCACAGGGAAATGTAGAAAGAAGTTCCTGTAATTGTCGACTATTTTCATAAATTCTGGAGACTTGCACAGATGATTTATTTGTTAGGTACAAAAATATTGTCCAAAAATTAACTTATCAATAAAAAATTAGTGACAGTTTCACGATTTTTTGCGTTATTGGACTTACCACTTAAATTATAATATAGGAGAAGCTCTAACATTCCCTAGAATAAACACAATTTTCAGTTATGTTTATAAAAATGTAGTATAATTATTTATGTACGATAATGTTTTGATAATATTGACATAGTTCACTAGTAGAACTGCAACGTAGTCTGTTAAAATACCACATAAATAAGTAAATAAAATTATACCAGTTATATTAAGAAAAAAGTTCTGAATGTTTTGTTGTAATGAATAATCATAAAATTAATGATTTAAGAAATCCTTCACTTATGGATAGTGACATTATCAGCTAGTCACATTGGACTGGAATTTATTTTGAAAATCAATATTACCGAGAGACAAGGTGCAATAGGAAGACAGTAAAATATAATTTTATTATATATCTAGTGGACCCGGCAGACAGTGTCCCGCCCTCATCATAAATAAAATCCTTAACAAATTATATACCAAAAGCTTCTTCACGAATAACTTTATCCACTGGTGAAAATCCGTTAAGTTGTTTTTAAGTTTAGTTTAGTCAGACCGACAGACAGACAGACGTTATAAGGGATTTTGTTTTATACTATAGAATGATTTAATATATTTTATAGGAAATATTTCTATAACTTATCCAGAGTTTTATATTTGATTGATTGTAAATACTTTTTTAATAATATATTTAAACGATGTTTACATAGTGTATAGAACTTGCTCGATGCGTCCTAACATATAAACAATAATGCGAACCGTAAAATGGTTGTAGGCGGTCGCGGTAAATAAACAATTCAATTCTACTATGAGTAGATTGGGGTATTAGTCGGGTCAAATTGTAATGGAAAAGAACTAAGTCCGTCCCATCGAATTACAGTTACAGAAAAGCTTGTAATATCATTGGGTTTTCATAAAAATATCTGTTATTACTTTTTTAATACAGACGTCAACTAAACTAATTTAAAAAAAGGTGTACTGTTATTTAACCCTGCTACTGACTGAAGAAGCGATGTGCTCGATTCTGATAAATAACTTGTTATTTTAAATTATCACTATTTTATACCTTAAAATATCTTTATGTGTATTATATCAGCTGTTATTGTTACAATGACACAAAGTATGCTTTCTCTCGAAAGAATTAGCTGAGTGTGATATTTTGTCCTCATATATTATATTACGATTGCACATATCTCTCGGGAACCATGCATTTATTTATATGAAAGATACCCTATTTCCCTTTGTATACCCTTGACAGTGCGTATATAAAATTGCATACTGATCGGTAGAGCAATTTCAGCATGGAAGCGTGACAAAAAAACATACTCATTTTCACATTTATTACTTTACTATTAGTTAGATTTATTATAAGAAACATACGGTCTGTTGATTTTAGAGCAAAGTAAAACTTTCACTAAATTAAAAATATTAATTAGTTCAGACTGTAAGAGATGCATCGCAGGGTTATAAACTTGTTCCCAAAGAAAGTTATAAGCATAATGACCACGCCAACCGACAGCTACTTGCAATCGCAAACCCCGAGAAATCCACAGTTCTATATATCTCCATATACATATGTTTTTGTAATACGAACAAAAACATTTCTCAGATTCAGGTTTCTTCACGATGTTCTTCTATTATATTTTTAGCAACCAGTCTTCTAGTAGACTATTACTGCCATTCTCGAGTGATTAACGATGTTACAAGTTTATTAATACAATTTCAATGAACTAACAAGACGGCGGCCGTCTTGTTAGAACTTTCCTGGGAGTTTTCGCGGCAAGTCAGAATCCATGCTCCGTGCTATTATTTCCGATCCACTTCACTTATGCACAATAACTAAACTATATTACGTAAAACACTACCAATATTACAAAATATAGAGCCAAATAACATAAGATTATGGATAAAATATTTATAAAGTCCACGACATCACATTCCAAGTTCCCGCCTAAAAACTCCTAACGATATTTCCTTCAACTTCAGTCAATAATGTTGCCAATTTAAATTGGTAAATGTAAGCGAATTTCGAAAAATGCCTTGTTAGAATTTCACTTAAATCATGACCCTTATTGATAAAGGTATATGTATAAGTTTCAAATAACTACATAAATTACAAATAAATAAACAACTGTATGTAAAAAAAAATATATTTCTAAACCTATTCATAACTCATTGAGAAACTTGCATAGTCTGTGATATTACAAAGAAACATTGTAATTTATATTATATTGTGTATACAAAAAATATAAAGAGATGTACTCAAAAGATATTTAAAAAACTCGTGGATGTTTGTTTAAAGACAATTGTAAATAAGAAATTTTGCAATGTCATCGAAATGTCAGATTACATCTACACTTACTTTATGTGACATAATGACATATGGTATTTGTCTGTTAAATTTTCTGTGTCAAAGGTGTACAGTTCGCACTAAGTGCCTTTTTAGTTGCTTTCTTGCCTTACTCTTATAGACGGTCGTCTATAAATTATGTCACAAGGATTTTATCGGTTTTGGATTCAGTATCGACTCAGCGGTATCTTAGATGTGTGATTACATTACATATTTGTTTAATTACTCCTCCACTTATGTAGCTAATTATATTGTAACTATACAGATACGTCATAATCATTTCGAAAGCGCCTTGTTAAAACTTGGCTAGTTAACTTATTTTTAACGACTGCCCGCTAATCCGGCTGTATCTAAGCAACATATATCTATTTTTTTTTCACCGCGGATATCGAGAATGTGCCATCTTAATTCCACATTTTATCGAAGACAGTGTGGCGTTACAATATTACTTTACGTATTTGTGCGTTGTCGTGCCCTTTACTTTGTTAAAGTGTAATGTATGTATCGTACGAAATTTTTTATATTATAATGTATTTTTTAGTGTCCAAATGATTAAAACTGTGTTTTCAAAATCATTATTTTAATTAAAATTATTTTTCATTGAATCGACAATAAGTCGATATAAAACAAACGACGATTTTCGTTGCAGTTGAATTGTATAATTATAATTCTTTGGACTTGTATATGTGACGTCACAACATGTATGACTCGGCCCACCCTCTCTCCACCTATATCTTAATGTATGACGTAACTTATGGATGAACCCTAAAGTGAAGACATGTGTTCAGGTTACGTCTACAGTATAAAGAATATAGTTTAGTAAATAATTTTGAATATGATAATCGATCAATGAATCTGCAACACCATTTTCTGAAAGCTGTCACTGTCAAATGCTGTGTCACTGACAAGAGATTCGAAACTTCATATTTATTTTCTCAAGTGTATCTTTACTTAAATTAATATTCGATTAGGTAACTCGGCATTAGAATAGGTAAAACAAATTAACCTCTTCGAAGAGTAATATTAGATAATGTATATATTATAAATCATTGACGGTTAAAACCAAAGACTTTTTATGTGTGCATCATAACATTAGAGATAAAAGTTTCACTTTTATCTTGGGCCTATTTTTTTTTACTTATTTGAAATAATACTTTATACCAAGTATCAATAAGAATCATAGTCAATTTAACATAATTATATAATGATATTATTTTTTACCATTGTTAATTTCACACAAGGTAATCAAAAATGTTGATATAATTAAAAGGAAAGAAATTACTCGAGAGCCTCCTCCTCGAGGGATTTTTAATTACTTTATATCAACGTAATATAAAATAGTATATACAAGGATCGGTATTCGAGTGAACTTTTTTTAAATTCCTTGATTTAATATATAATAAATCACTACATTAAAAATAATAAATTCTTTCTCACCGTATGAAAAAAAATCATACAAATTCATTCCCACCACTTAAAAAAGTATGAAGAATTGCATTGCAATGAAGAATAGCAGAGATACATGGAATAACGACCTCTTATCAATAGGAAACTACTATTTCAGTAAAATAAGATTAGACAAGAGGAAGACTTCTAATCAATTATTACTTTTAATCATTGTATTCAAAGAATAAAAATATAAACCTTGTCTGACCTTGTATTGACACAGTGTAGTTAGAGTCAGACATCATAAAATAAATAAACCAGTATGTGAATCTTATCATGTTTTTATAATTATTTTTATGTTGGCATTTGCGACAAAAAACATTATAGGTAGGCACATTCAAGTTAAATGTCAAGCTGTCTATTTTAGAATGCAGGGCCACGAGCATCTACGAAATCTTTTATTTATCTCCACGAATTAATTAAAACAAGCCGTCTTTCATAACTTCGTTCACGTTACATTATGTTTAATATTTTTTTATAAATTTCTTATTTAATTTTGTAAACTGTGTTCACTGTTTTAAGACTCACACCAAGATTTGCATTTAATGTACGTTAGCTAATTTAATGTAATTAAATGTTTGTGTGATGTCTGGTTTGTGAACTAAATAATAAAAAAAAGAATAAAGAAAGAGTTATCATTTAACTGCAAAAATGTGATAAACAAAAATAGTTTTTTTTAAAATAATATTAGTGATTGTTTATACGTAGAATGTAAATAAAAATTTATAATAAAATTATGTATGTACGTATATTTGACAGGATTTTATATTTGTATATTTTAGTCACTTTTACACAGTCTTCTTCAACATTATACAGAGTGATATAATAGGATAATTGTGTTCGGCTGCATCGATTCAGACATGCACATAATAAAGTCATCGAAGTGACTCTATTTTGGTTTGTATCGTTTCGAGATCAACCTGTGTATAAGTTACCGAGCGGCGTGCATGTATATTGGCATGATATCGACGACTGCCAATGGATTTAATATCTCTATGCCATTTAATTTACAAACACTTTGTTGTCGGCAATAAAAATACGATTTACAATTAATAGTCAACATATATTACATTGCCTCTTCGCTAATTTATCATTTACTCCACCTAAAAATGTGAAATACTTTTTTTTACTTAGTACAAAAAATTGAAATTTGTTGCTTAAAAAAATTGTGACGAAATTAATTATATAGCTAATATGGCTTAACGTATTCTATTTTGATAGTATCAAGGTTGCTTTTTACTTAATCGAGATGCATACTACCTCTATACTCCAAATATATAGTCTATAACTTCAATACCCGGTGCTCTTCCATACATAAAATGTCATAAAAAATCATAATCATAGCTTTTGTGATTTCAACTCTGTGTTTGCCTCTGATTAGTACAGACTTCATTTTTATTAAGGATAATACAAATATGTTCTTGTTTATCACATAAAACGCTTATTCATTCTTTATTAGACTTGATCTGTATTAAGTTGTGGTTACTTAAGTATTTATGTTATTCAAAGGTACTTTGAAGAATGTTATAATGTAATGTAGCATTATTTGCGATTTTACAGTTGTTCCTTATGGTCATCACAGTATTTTGCGATGAAACTCTTGAGTTAAATAATTTTGAAGTGGAATACTTGTATAATGCACATACTGAATGTAAACAAAGTCATAAAATTATATATTAATTATTCGAAATGGAACGACACAAGTAGCACTGGATATGTTTTTGTTAAAATTTATAATACATACGGCAATAGTTGATTAACCAAAAAATGACGGAAATATTGACGGATAAATCGTATCGTAGTATTTTGCGATGAAACTTTTAAGTAATTTTGAAGTGGAATTATGTTTATAATGCAGATACTGAATGTAAACAAAGTCATAAAATTATGTATTAATTAATCACAATGGAAAGACACAAGTAACATTGGATCTGTGTTTGTTAAAATTTATAATACATACGGCAAAAGTTGATTAACCAAAAAATGACGGAACTATTGACGGATAAGTGTCTTTATAATATTTGTTACAATCGGATCTGAATCAATCGCGACTACCACATATCAAGTGTTCCGGGATCATCTATGTTTGTGCACCTGCATTTCTTCATAATATAATAGCAGAACCCGCCCTCTTTGTTAAAAATGGCCAAGCGTCAATCCAATCCACAAGACAATCTAGAACCATCTACGAGAAATTTTGCAAAAAATGGTCATAGTGTTTTATGGTGATACGTTCAGCATATATTCAGATACGATAATTATAAAATGTTGTTACACAAATCATTAGTGTATGTTATTTTGATAAAGGTAACATAAATATATCTTAATATATATATATTTCTTGTGTGCGTGTGTATGTGACTGAACTCCTCCTAAACGGCTGGACCGATTTTGAAGAAATTTCGTGTGCGTGTGACAGTGGATCCGAGAAGGGTTTAGATTCACATTTGGACCCGGTAGGTGGCGCTGCGGTTGAATTTTAGGGATTTTTTAATTATTAAAGCAGGACAACGTCCGCAGGGACCGCTAGTATAATAATATATTTTAATGTTTCAAGTCAATGTTGACATAATTTACTGTGTATTATATTTTGTCTGCACTGATTACAAACCGTATCGCAGATATTACAATTTCATATAATGAGAACTAAAACAAACAGTGACTTAAACATATGTAATACATAAAAGCTTAATTCGACTTAACTAAATATCTCTCATATTTATTATTGTGTAACACGGTATTTCGAGAGAGACAAGAGTGTTTTATGGTCGTAATTAGTGAATTGTTTTTAAAATAAAAAATTGAATGATTGAGTTTTTAATAGTATAATAATAATATAATTAATACTTTTTGTTCACTCAGAGGACCTTACTCCTTGCTTTCTGTATAATCGGATACGTCTACGCTACTGGTGATGAAGAAGCACAAATAGTTCGGAGCGATTATTATCAAAGCCCAGAAGGTGATTTTCACTATGCCTTCGAGACCGACCATGGCATCACTGCTGAGGCCGAAGGAAAACTGAAGACTATTAGCAAGGTACGACAGTTAATTACAATATTTCAAAGTTAAACATTCTAGCAACAGGAATATCTCACGTGAAGCGAATAACGAAAAAGGCGAGATTTCGAATTCGTCTATATTCAGCCAATTTAGAGTTCTAGTAGGTATGAATTTGAAACAAGCAATTTATTTTTCTGCGATATTTATTTGTCAAGAATTCTCCAGTTAGTGGCAAAAAGTGAATAAAGTAGAATGTTGTTTAAAATTGTTACATAAATTGAGGTTTTAGTAACATAGTTCATCTCTATGCAAGTGTGTGATGGTGGAAAGTTCTTTTCTAATCAATCTCAGATAGATGTTCTTCTTTCAGTTGTAAATCTATTACCAAGCACTTATTAATTTATTGTATTAACTGCATTTTAACTAGTTTAGTGTGTAATTGTAGCGTTACATTTCAAATGAGCGAAATGTAATTTTAATCGTTCATATAACATGTTATTTTTTTTAAAGATTTCTAGTTTTTACCGTTTTAAAGGATTTCGTTTTTGTCATTGATCTTTGTATTTTATATGTGCTAAATTTGAGGTTCTCGAAAAGTAACATAAACTATTACAACGAGCAAAAATTTTGAGTTGTAACGACACAATTATCTTCTATAATCTCGGCATTTAACAATGAGGGTGCCTTCTATCTAAAGGCAATTTTTCAACTAACACAACCATTATAAAAACATAGAAATGAAAACAAGGCAAAATACATAATATAATAAATATAAATACAAAATTTCATAGAAATTGCTCAAGCCAGCTTTCAATTAAATCCGAAAATATGGTTAGACAGATAAATTTTTTTAACGCCATATTTGCGAGAATTGTTAACGATAACCATAAAACGATGAAAAAAACTAAAACGTACAAACTGAACCACAGTTTTACTAATATAGATGTATATAATTAACAATAGTTCGTATGTCAAGCAAGTTATTGTTACCTTTGACGGAAATGTGTTGTTACGTTTTGAGACGTTTATTTCGGGAGTTGGTGATAACCGTGTCAAGTAAATTGAATAACAATCTCTTGTAGTCCGGTGAGGAGATTAAAGCCTATCTAAGCCAATAGCGTAGTCAGTTCGAGAAAAAAAAAGAATAACAATCTGAAGGAAGGTCCCACAGCCCTCAAGTGCGATCGTCCCACGCTAGCCATCAAATAACGCGTTCGCTTGCATCAGTTCACCATATTAATAACTGTATCTCAGAAACATACCTCTCAATTTTATCAGTTACACAATATAGTCAGAATAAATGGTGTAATACCAAGGTTTGTAATCTTTTATCATGGTGATTCAACCGCCTTTATATTATCTACCTACTCATATAGTTTGGTATAACCCTAGCTGTTACTGTGATTTTGAACTTGTATGTTATTATCTGTTGTTATAAATAATAGTTCACCAGGCGAGAATTTAATACCAGACGAGATACACGAATAGTGTACTTCGGTCTTAAGATCGTCAGTTAACACCAAATGAGTTACAGGAGTATTGTATTTGAATATTTAATATTGTTATTTAAAAACACACGACTCACACGAAGAGTGAAATTCGATATAGTAATAATTGCATTAAAATATTGAGATAAAACTACAGTTATCTTTTATTTCCAGGATGAAATCGCTCTCCAAGTTTCTGGATCCAACGAATACAAAGCTCCTGATGGTGAAGTTATCGCATTGACTTACGTCGCCGATGAGAACGGATACCAACCTAAGGTTAGTTATACACGATTTCAATGAAAATTACCCTATTTGGGTACTTCTATTCTTCTTTAAACCCTTATACCACCTATATAGGGTCGATACAACATGTTTGTCGTGTTGTGATGTATGATCTGGCTTAATTTTAATGATCGGTCTACCTGACATTATTCCTCCTTGGGATTATTTCGTTGTACCATTACATGTTTATGATTAATATACATAATTACGAGGTCTGATATGTACATCTTTCAGATCTACAATTTTTATGTAGGCTTTAGCTTTACTAGGCCATTTATAGTTTCTGACTGAGGGGCACTACCGTTCGGTTTTAAAACGAAGTTGTTCAATATATATATATGAGTTGCTTGCTACATTGTCATTTTTAGGTATCAGAAAACGACTTTGGGTACTATTTGGTTAATTTTCTGTATGGAAAATTTATTGATAATCGTTTGAATAGTTAAAGGGTGAAAGGTTAACAAACAAAACTCACATGCGCATTTACAACATTAGTAAGCATTCAAATGAAAGGCCACATAAGCTTTGCGATGAATTCATTTTATTAATTTTTGATTTCTTTATATTGTAACAGTTTCAATTTGTTTTCCAACTTTAGTATAAGGTTTGATAATTTGCAGACAATATAATTTTCCTTTTTTTTTTCGAAATGACTACGCTATTGACCCAGCGAGGTCTTAACAGCTTCACCGGACTACCAATAATTTTGCTTCTAACATCTATTACAAACATTCTGTTACTTTGTCCATGTTGGATTGTAATATAGAATTTATAAAGAATATAATGCAACTTAGCTCTGTTAAATGTCTAGCTACTTGCTTAACAGTTATTAAGGGATCTCTCGTAGTGACTATTTAAACTGTTTTATCACTAAATAGCCTCTGTCCGCGACTTTGTTCGCATGGAATAGTTACTTTGGGCTAACGCTAACTCGCACCGCAAAATCTCAAGAGAAAAACCCCCCGATTTTAAAATATTCTTTATTGCTGTTCCGCTCCTATTGTCTTAGTTGATGATATATAGCCTATAATTTTCCTCGATAAATGAGCTATATAACACTGAAAGAATTTTTCAAATTGGGCCAGTAGTTATTGAGATTATCCCCTACAACCTCACAAACTCACAAACTTTACCTCTTTATAATACTGGTATAGATATGTAGTAAGTGCATATGCTCTGACTGATGATAAGCGGCCACCGTGGCTTACAGACTCTCACAGGTCTGGAAGCGTTAGCGTAAGATCAACCAATTCTCTACTGTCGAAAGCAAAATTTTAGTACCTCGGAGACACACAACCACTGGGGTTAAGAAAGATCAGAAGCCTTCGCAGAAAAAAAATCCAAAATTTTAAAAACTAAAGTTTTTAAAACTAAACTTACACAAAAGTTTGACAATTATTAAAATTGACTGATGATATACCGCAGTATAAATTCGTTTTTATTTTAAGAATATTTACTCCATTATTTTTCTTCTTACTTATTTTAATATCTGTTTTAACTGAAATAATTTTCACATTCTCAATAATATTGAAGTTATCTGGCTTTAAGCTAATTAGTGTACAAGCTAAAAGGTGCAATAAAGTATTCATTCATTCAAAATTATTAGTAATAAATGTACTTTTTGTCAATGTTTTATATGAATGATATTATTGCACCTAAAAGAATAAATTAAGCTGTCTGTCGAGGGCACTTATTTTATTCATTACAGTCGCAATTAGAATTTAATTATGCATACGTTTTCGTCTGCATAAAAACTCAATTTATCGTACAGTTTTTACGGTCGCTTTGTTACAGCCATAACCTGTAAAATTGAAATTATTGTAGAGTAGACACATTGACTCGAAAAAAGAAACATTAATATATTATAAGGAACAATACATTAAATAAAGTTGTGATTGATTTGTAACAAATATCATTTAATCAAGAACATTTAAAATGAGGTTTTGCTTATTCTTATTAATATTATAAAAGTGAATATGAGTTATTAACACTTTCAAACTTAATTACTCAGTCGATTACTATAAAATTTTCCTTATATGTTGTATAAGGAACAGAATAGTATACAAGGTATATTTCATACAGAAAAATACTATTCTCGAAAAATATGTCAAATTTATATTAATGTGAATGAAACTGCGGGTAAAAACGAATTATTTACGTAATACTAGTGTTGAAATTAAAGAAGCAGTGCATGTTGCGAGATTATTATGATATATTATCAAATAGAAAAGGTCGTTTTTTATACCTTTAATGACAAACGAATATACGGGACACCCGATGATAACTAATCACCGCCGCCCATGGACACCTGTGATATGATTCCCACAGACATGTTATCGGCCCTTGAGTAGGCTCGATATTGAAAGACGGTAAATTGTTATGGTCCGGAAACGCTGCCGTTGGTAGTTCATTCTAGAGAATTGAAGTGCACGGAAGACTAGCAGTTTAATACGTTTTCTTCTCAGGGCTTGCATTTACCTACACCTGTACCGATTCCTGAGCACATTCTTCGAGCACTCGCCTACATCGCTGAGCACCCCTACAAAGAGGAAGTCAAGAAACCCTAAGCAAGACAACTAAAAGAAGTCCGTTAAACTGAACAAATAACCTACTCGACACGAAGCGTGAAATGTGCAAATTATTTTAAATTTTCATCAATGTAAATAATATACTAACGTATATTTATTTATTTGTTTAATTTACCGTCGTAATTTTATAACCATAAAATCCCATGTTAGGCTATAATTTGTAGCAAGAGTAAATTCATGACGATATTTATAATTTACAGAATGTCCAAATTTTTTGTTAGAATCGAATTTTCTTTCTGCAGTACTAGCAGGCCGGACGGATGTTGTCTCGCCCTAACAATAAAAAATCTTGATAAATTATATACCTAAACCTTCCTCTTGAATCACTTTATTTATTGGTAAAAACTGAATAAAAATCTGTTCAGTACTTCTTGAGTTTATCGCGAACAAACAGACAAACCTAGCAGAGGACTTTGTATTACATTATGTAGTGATACGTTTTACTGTTAATAAGACCACAAAAAAACAATTAAGTGTATGTTGACAAATTATTTTTGTACGGAAAATATATTTTTATCCCAGAGTAGTTAAACTAAAGCGTTAATTGACAAGTTTTATAAGCATTTTTATTATTAGTAAAATACAAAATTTATTTTCAACGGCAGGATTTAACACAAATGCTGGCTAGTATTTGGATATAAAAAGTAAGGTTTTTTTTTTCGAAATGTCTACGCTATTGACCCAGCAAGGTCTTAACAGCTTCACCGGACTACTAAGACGAGCGTTTAAGGCACTCAGCCGATTTTATTTTGGCAACCAGCTCAATGGTGCACGGCACACCTCGGCTTAGCTGTTGCCTGTTGCATGCAAAATCGCGATCTATCTTAGCTAGCCTAGCTAACTATTCATATATGTATGAGTTGTTGAAACGTATATGTGTACCAAGCATACACGCCTCAACAACTCCTCCATATATTTATTATCGGAAAATTGAGAGTTTTTCAGTTCGATAAGGGAAAAAAGTAAACCCTTCCACTTTCATGTGTAAGCTTGTAGGCGTGCACGCGTGTGGGGGTGATCGTATAGTGTTGTAGCGGTGATGTATATTTGTGTGTCACCGTCTCGCGCAAGCAACGCACTCAAGGGCTCCCTACCGAGGGATCGAACCTAGGCTTGAGCCGTTGCTGGGGGAGGCCTAATCGGGTGTGCGGGAGCGAAATTAACCTCTAGACCACGGCGGCGTGATCTGTGGTTACGCGGGCGTGGGCGTGAGCACGCTCTGTTTCGAGGGACAGGCTGGTACTGATCGTTGGCTGACGTGATTAGATCAGGAGGGTCGGTAAAAATGCATCGCGGACGTCTTTTATAACGCGCAGCGTTAGGTACGGGAAAAAATAAGGGTGAAACGAAGTAGTCTTCACTAGTGCACAGAAAAGGCGTATACTGTAAAATTGCAGTCCACAAAAAAGAAGACTGTTGTTAAGTAACAGATGTTTTAATGCTTTTCAAAGCTTTTGTCCACAATCTCACCTAATATTAAATGATAATTTGGCTTAAAAAGATAACATAATAAAACTAAATAAGGTATTTCTCGCAAGTGCAAATGTCGAAACGCATTTTATAGGTGCTCTGGAGCAGATTTTCAACATCAGTGTGATAGCTAGGTAAGTGAGAATTTGGAAAAGAACTGTCACCATAATATAATGATAATATGATGATAATATGATGACGTATTCTTTCATCGAGAGGGCTGAAATTCTGAATCATCTTCAACAATCAATAGGTGTCTGAGTTCTATAGTAGCTTAAAATTATAATGCATAATTATTAGAAGTTTTACTTTCTTTAGTTTTACTTTTTACTTCAAAATACGTTATTGTATTAGAAGATGTAGATGTCATTTTTACGATACTGCGTAGAGGAATTTAAAATAAGCAAAAAGTGTATTTGAAAACTGAAACCGGATGATATCATTAGAATCTTTATTCAAGTTTCCTATACTATGTTCTAATGAATCTAGAAAAAGCATGACAAGTCATTGGTGAATTCTAAACAGAACTACATGAGTCTGCATATTGAGTATGTATAAATATAAAATAGTATCTGTTTATATGAATATTTGCAGTTTTAGTTCAACATGGTAAACCTTTAGTATACCATATCTGGGCACGAGCTAAAAAGTTGGCAACATCCTATATTTGCCGTACTATGAAGCTGTGGAACAAAATCCCGGCTAGTATATAATATGGGGTCCTTCAAGCGTAAATTGAAGAGGCATTTATGCAGGCCGGCATTACAGCGGTGATCGACGAAGGATGACGTATCTCTCGGCAGTCGCCGTTGTTTTTGGATTGCACTTTGCTTACCATCAGGCATAGTGCAGTCACTTTGGCGTGATACTATATAAAAACATACATTTTATTTTAATAACTTATTTCAACCCGATTAGGCCTCCCACGGCAGCGGCTCAAGCCTAGGTTCGATCCCTCGGTAGGGACCCCTTGAGTGCGTTGCTTGCGCGATACGGTGACACACAAATATACATCACTGCTACAACACTACATGATCACCCCCTCACATGTGCACGCCTACACGCTTACACATGAAAGTGGAAGGGTTTACTTTGTTCCCTTATCCAACTGAAAAACTCTCAATTTTCCGATAATAAATATATGGAGGAGTTGTTGAGGCGTGTATGCTTGGTACACATATACGTTTCAACAACTCATACACATATGAATAGTTAGCTAGGTTAGCTGAGATAGGTCGCGATTTTGCATGCAACAGGCAACAGCCAAGCCGAGGTGTGCCGTGCACCCTTGAGCTGGTTTCCAAAATGAAATCGGCTGAGTGCCTTAAGCGCTCGCCTTAGTAGTCCGGTGAAGCTGTTAAGACCTTGCTGGGTCAATAGCATAGACATTTCGAAAAAAAAAAAAAAAAACTTATTTCAAAACCACTATTTAGTTTCTTTTAAGCACAGTAATGTTAATGAACCTATTTTTATTCTGTTGTTAGACAATATTCAAAGTTAGATATTTAAGACGTGATTTCCTCAAGTTTCTGCTTAACATTTTTTAAAAGAACAATCTCAGACGTGACAGAATTTCAGAATAATAAGAATCAGTTGATGCGGTCACCAATTTTTTAAATATGTCTTAAGAAGCAAACGAACAAGTGGGTCAACTTGTGTTAAGTGATAACCACTATTCATAGACACTAGCAACATCAGGGGAATCGCAAAGGTGTTGCCAGCCTATGTTTTGGGGGTGGGAGGAGGAAGGGGAATTGGGCCTCCGGCGTTCTCACTGACCGAATGAAACGCAACAATGCAAGCACTGTTACGTCATGACGGTTTTTGGGAGAGGGTGGTACTACCCTATGACGAGCCGATTCATTTACCAGTTATAAATTCAGCGTGGCTCTACCACTTACAGATACCTATTGGATAATAAAAGCTTAATTAGGAAAAATAAACACACACGTAACATTTATTTTTGTATAATTTAACATGTAAAATATATTTCTATTACATTTGCATGTCTTCATTAATTTTATTCAAATTCTTTGTTGCCATCCAAGTGCTAATTTTATCTCCATTATAAGGAATAAATCTACAGATATCATTTAGAATTAATATATATCCATGAATAATTATAATGCAACACATTATAATGGAGTATATTTTTAGCGCTCAGACTGGTATCAATCTAAATGTGATAAATTTCATATCTTGAAACTTTCTAATTATACCTTATAACACTGAAACACAGATAGATTATTCCACACAAACCAAATGTTTGAATATGCTGGCAAGCTAATCACGAGGTTAAAGGGGAGGTGGACGGAGTACGTAGCGATGATGACTGAGTTGATAGCGTGTAAGTACACCGTACGGATCGAGATAATTTCGATCTTTGCGACTGAGTCCTACCTTCAGTGAAGGAAAACACGTCTGGTTAACTATCATCTTTAAGATTAAATCTGCCCCCATGTCATTGTTGGTGTGTTCTAATAATTGCCCTGGGAGCCAGTCTTTGTCTACTCATTAAGGTTTAGGGTCTTTAAGACCTTAGACGACACCGTTATTTAACATCAAATTGTGGTGAAACCGTAAAACCCATTAAATATATAAAAAAGCATGACGAGAAAACAGGATAATTAGGTAAAGGTGAGTGATGACCAAAGGAAAAGAAGGTCTACTGGTGCAGACTATCAGCGCGCTGGCCCATAGAGCAAGGGTGGTTATTACTCTTGATGATAGTCGAATAATAATGGAGGTTAGTATGAGCGATTGGAGAAATACTCGGTGGTGGATAAATGTCAGTCGATGATGGATGGATTGTATTACTTTTTTGTAGAAAATTCTTCAGAGTATATTTATATATATTTCAGTACATATCAAAATTGACTCAGACGAAAGAGATACAAAGTCGTTTTTTTTTATATATCAATATTTTTCACTTCTTCCAAATCCATTAATGCCTTTATACATCCACATCCGTTTAAAGGGCCTTTCATACGATTACGATATTCTTCTTGACCTGTACAGCTCTTTGAAGAAAATTAGAATACACTATGAGAATTAGAATTATTAATTAGGAAAAACAAAAAACTGTTCTGCAAAAAATCAAACATTTTGTAATTATATGAACAAAGGAGTTGCTCAATTATTTTTTCAAACTTTTTTAATTCTGTTCCTTCTCTATTTTTACCAACATCTAACTTTTATAATACTACATTATTACACATTGATTATAGAACTTGAAAAAACAATCAAGCTTTCTGTTTTCATTACTAAGAGCTTTTATATATTTCTGATAGAAAACGCTTGTTATAGTTTTTAGTTTTTACGAAATATCTCTAAAATGATAATTTCGGCAAAAATTGCACTGTAGCAATTATTTATTTTATGTTACTTACCTTAGGTGATATTATATCTAAAAATATTGACAAAAAGGTAGATATACGTTCATTACTTTGATCAACATTGCTAACGATCTACTAAAGCATAAGCTAACTGCTATTCAGCGTGATAGTACTAAATATTATAGTGGACGGTACTTTGCGCCTCAATCAGAATTTGTTTGGTATTATGTCTCACAACAAAAAACGTTTCATTTTATTTGCGCATATATTAAATCTTTCAGACACACATCACGCAAATAAAATCAATCTTTTTTTTCAGTGGGACGCGGTTAATTAATTCTAGGCAGCGCAAAACAACGTCTTCAATAAAATTTCATGATGGACTTGCGCAGATAACTACTTCATCAATTAAATGTAACATTTTTTTAGTAATTTAGATACGAATAAAATATCTCTCACTAATATTGGTTAAAAATAGGTTTAAGCCAAGAGAATAAATATTCCAATTAAAAATAGAAATAACACGTTTCGAAATAACTTTATCTCACAAAACTAAAATAATAATAATCTATACAACAGTTTGTAGGAAAAATCTAAAGCTAATTTTGAATCAGATGTTTAATATTAAATTAAATTCATAATGAACTACTTATGTCCAAACCAAGATAAAGGGACGTCTATTTGAATCTAGAAAAATTACCTGTAACAAGAGATTTCAATCAACAACCACTCGAAAATAAAATTAGAATACAGTAAATGTGATGTCAAAACACGAGCCAAAAGAGTGTAGTATGTGGCTGATGGCAACAGTGTCTAGAGTCCAAATGTATTACCAACAAACGTGTTAGGTGACTCTTGTATTATTTACATATTTTTGATAGATTTATGTCGCTTGTAACCATCAGCAGATGCCACGTTACGCTCTCCTCGTATGACAGGTCGCCATATAACCTATCTTGGTGGTATATCTCTTAAATTAAATTATTTTTTAAACTTTGAGTAATATGTTGTCTGTATCTTGAAATATAGTAAGTAATATATAGAATAATTAGATTACTTTAGGAACTAATGCAATAATTATATATTTTATTATTATTTGTTTTTATAACTACATGTGGTTTATTAAATAATTACTACATTCATTTATAATTGTTAGTGTCGAATATATCGCATAGAATAGTTACTTTGGGCTAACTCGAACACGCAGCGGAAACTCTCACGAGGAAAAAATACCCCGCTTTTGAAACATTCTCCATTGGTACTCCGCGCCTAATGGTCTTAGCATGATGATATAACCTATAACCATCTTCGATAAATGAGCTATATAACACTGAAATATTTTTTCAAATCGGACCAGTAGTTCCTGAGATTACCCCCTACAACGACACAACGTCGCAACGTTACAAACTGACAAACTTTACCTCTTTATAATATTAGTATAGATAAGTGAAAAAAATTACATTGGTATATAAATAAACACCAGGAGTTACTAGAGAAAAGCTTGAACTAAAGCAAAGACAAAGGAGTAGGAGGCTGCGAAAGTATCACTTTTCGCCACTTTCATCAGTTTTAGTACAATGTTATATATAATTACGATAAATGTTTCTTGTTCTAGGAAATAAGTCACGTATGGGTCCAAAATACAAATAAACTCTTATGAACAAAAGTAATGCTATAAAATTAAGCAGAAAACGTAAGATTCCGATAGTGTAATTATATACACAAAACAATCATGGAATAAAATATATATTGGTACACATACATACTTTTTTTTTCTTCATAGGGAAATCTCATCCCTCCAGGTAGCAGAGGATGGATGTGCCCGAGTCACATGGACTAAAACCCCATGGTACCTTCTTACACTTTTGGCCGGGGGAGCAGGGACTGTCTAATTAACACTATGTCTGCTCCTCCGATAGGTGGTATCTCCTCCTAAGGAGACCCAAATGTAGCCTGAGGGATCAAGATGGTAGACCTCTCAAGGGGAGTCGGTGTTAGACCACCCCTGATGAACTGTCGGAGTCAAATAGACACAATGCACCTTCACCACATGGGCCTGCACAGTTTAACTGCCCGGGGCAACGGACATGCGACATACCTACAAAAAATACATCGGACCGACATAATTTCGCCTATTATGAATTTATGATCACTTGAGTGTAATTTATATACGATATTTACAAAAAAAGGTACTGTAATGTACTGTTCAAATATATTTATAACAGCTCTTAATATTTTTTTAAAATTATGTAACAATTTACAATGTTTATATATATAATTTGCAATTTAGTTAACGATTTTATGTGTCCAATTACTTAATTGTAGATGTACTTAAATGTAGCGAGGCTCAACATTTTATATATTCAATTGTTTAAATATATATATGTATATATATGTAATTATTTAAACACATAAATTATACTTCTATACTAATATTATAAAGAGGTTAAGTTTGTGAGTTTGTGACGTTGTAGGGGGTAATTTCAAGAACTACTGCTCCAATTTGAAAAATTATTTCAGTGTTATATAGCTCATTTATCGAAAATAGTTATAGGCTTTATATCGTCACGCTAAGACCAATAGGAGTGGAGCACCGATGAAAAATGTTTCAAAATCGGGATTTCTTTCCTCTTAAGAGCTTCCGCTGCGGTTTAGCGTTAGCCCAAAGTAACTATTACTACGCGGACGAAGTCGCGGGCAGGTGCTAGTAATAATATAAAGCTGAAGAGTTTGCTTGAACGCGTTAATCTCTACTGGTTTAATTAAAAACAAAACCTTCAGTGTTAGATACCTCATTTAACGGGGAAGGATGTAGGTTATATATGATAACGCTAAGATCACGGAGCGGAGCACGAATGAAAAATGTTTCAAAATTATGAATTTTTTAGCGTTAAGCTAAAGTAATTATTCCATGAAAACAAAGTCACGGGCAGAACTTAGAAATATTAAGCATATGAACGCCAGTAACCGTTGTAGTTACAAACTATGCTACAGTTTCCAGTTAAAAGTAAATATATTTTAAGTTAATAATATTAGATTCTACAATAAATTTCCTAAGCATATTATCGATTCACCGGACTTTAAGTTCAAGGACTATGTAAATCAAGTTTTATTTTCGAAAGGTTATATTATATATGGTCGATCATTATACGATGTCAGCGATATCTAAAAGTGACTACACTATACATTTACAAAAAAAAAATGTACGACTGTTAATATAATATTTATGCATCAAAAATTACTATCATATATCTTACTTGCTTTTTTAATAATTGAGATATTTTCCAAAGTGGTGGTGGCGTTTGAATATTTATAATCCTTTTTTTTTACATTCTAAAGTTAAAAAAGTTTTTTTTTCACTCATCACTATTTAAGATACTATATATATATATGTACTATTATCAGTTCCAATAGTTCATAATTTAGTTGTCGCTGTGTCTAATTTACTCATTTTTCTTCCTTGTTTTTACATCTTATTCTAACTATCCCTACTAATAATATAAATGCGAAAATGAGTATGTTTGTTACGGTTTCACACCATATCTGCTATTCATATAACCATGAAATTTTGCATACATGGTCTCAGGATTATAGAAATAATTTTAATATACAGTATGTTGCGTCCAGAAAAAAGAAATTGCCCCTAAAACATATTGTAAATCTAATACCTTGAAACGAGCAATTCTTGTATATCTTTATATCGATATATATTCAGGATCTCGGAAACGACGTCAGCGATTTCCCTGTATCTTAGTATGTAGGTGGTTTCGGGAACGATAAATCGACCCAGGTAGATTTCCTTCATAGAAAACCTTTTTTATCTGAGTTTTCAGGCAATGAAAAAATATAGCTAGAATATAAAGGTAAATTTACAGGCTGCTGTCAAAACGAAAATAGGTCTGATGGAAATCGGCTGCTTCGAAATCCGTCTAACCCCAGTTCGAATCTGAGTGACAGCAAAAGAGATATTTGTTTTTTTTTTTGATAATAATATCCTAATTTTGTGAGGCAAACCTGACAGTTTATTTTCATAAAAAAAAAAATCTTTTTTAAAGAACCAAACTAGGCTCAGTCGTCCAGGTACTTTACATTAACGTGAGCGAAGCCGGGGGCAAAGGTTAATTATTATATGAATGAATATATATATATGAATTCATACCCCGACTTTGTCCGGGTGGAATAGTCACTTTGGGCTAAAGCTAAATACGCAGCGGAAGCTCTAGAAGGGAAAAAAATTGAAACATTGGTGCTCCGCTCTTTTGTCTTAGCGTACTGATATATTAGTTCAGAGCAAGTAAAAGCTAGTTTCTAATAAGTACTGCTTATTATGGACTTATTATGGACATTCCGGCACGGGATATTGTGGATTACAACCTAAAAATGGCCATAAACAATGGAAATGCAAGCGCTATAAAAACAATAACGTCATTAAACCAAAAATAGTTAATAATAATTGAACAGTTAATATTTAATAAATTACTAATTAAAAAAAAAATACGCTCATGGATACGATTTTTTACTTATACAAAATACTACACGAAAGCAAAAAAAAAGGTACGGACCAAGAGTCTGCAGAATAGAATAACAATAATAAAAAAAAACAATACTGCTTAACTAATAACAGAGTAATTTACGTGTGTGAATTTGAGGGCTAATTAATTAATAACATTATAATAATGAAAATTATGATTTGGAAAAATTTGAAATGTTGAAAATTTATCTCTTTTAGAATTAGCCTCTAAAACTTATGTATTACTACTGTACCTCATTATGACTATGTTTTACAGAATTAGCCTCTAAAACTTATGTATTACTACTGTACCTCATTATGACTATGTTTTACATATTTTAAAATTATTTGACATGTATTAGTAACAATGTAGTTCAGTTTGTTCATGTATTTACATCGATCACAGAGCTCGAAGACTTATCGGTAACGAATTAATAGATACAATGATTTAACAAATTAATAAATAAAAAAAACAAAATTAGCTCAGATGAAAATCGACTGCTTCGAAAAATAATTACCATATCATAAATGCCGCAAATCGTAGGTACAACTAATTATAGTTTGTCTAGGTATATCTAGCTATAGTTTCAAATAGATTTGTACATCAATCTGATTACTTTCTTAAATATTACTACTTATACTAGTGACAGTTCTGTTTTTTTTTTTATATTCACACGAATGCAACCGCGAGTATACGAAACCGAATTGTCGTTGGATATAGATCAATTATGGAAATATAGGCTATAAAAATGTGAAACGTGTTCGTCTTTAAGTGAATATTTATAAATGTCAATGCCTTAATAATCCAATTTACTCATCGTTATAAACAAACTGATAATCTTACAGAGGTGGCATAATAAGAAAGAATAGGATTTTGTTTCATTGATTAATTATTATTTATCATTAATATTTCTGTTAATTAAGAATGACTTATTTATTGATAGTAAATAACCGAGTTTCACACATATTACTCTTTTTATTACATAATTATATTTGTAAAAAAAATTAGTAAAATATATATGTTAAATAAATACAACTATAATATAAATATGAAGTCGTGGTGGCGTAGTGGTTTGACCGGTGGAATATTATTTCGATGCCCGCAGGTTCGAACCCCGGCATGTACCAACATATTTTTTTGGAAAATCGCGTACATTTACTAATTTAAATCGGTAACAGTATCGGATGACGGTGAAGGAAAACATCGTGAGGAAACCTGAACCTGAGAAATGTTGGACTACTGTATGTGGGAAAATTATAGAACTGGATTCTCAGAGTTTGAAATCGCCAATACGTCGTGGACTGACGTGGTGATTACGCTCATACCTTCCTTCGGGAACAGGCAGATGGCCCTGCAGTCTCTTACAGGCTGCTGATGATGATGAGATAAATATATCTTTATAAACCTGTATAAAAAGTTTTGGTTACCGGATGAAAAAATACTGTACTCCGAACTTACTCCTATACTGTCTACTCTTTGAAATACGTAAACATAATGTATTACATAATTACTTATCTTAAAATGGTCTACAAAAGATTGTAAAACACCATGTTTCTATCTCTTAAAGAAATTCCTCAGTAACCAGTAACATAATACTATAAGAATGGGTTATTTATGAGAAGTTATTTTTATCGACACAGTGTTTATCTACGTCACATTAAATGTATTAGTTAGATGAAGAGATAGATAAGAGCAAATAGGTCGAAACTGCCTTTTAAAGCAAATAATTTGAATACATATTTCGGGAAATATCCCAAATTTTAAATGATATTTAGCAAAAAACTTGTTTGCTTGAAAAGATAAAGCTTTATTGAATTAGATGAAGTGTTAATGTCAAACGGACAAAACATTTATTGAATTGTAGAATTATTTATATCGATTGAACATTCGTAGCGCCATAACGGTGAGAAGATGGGGTGGATCAGTAGTCTCTACATGTAAACAAAATTCAAGTACATTGTTTGTCCAGACCAATCTCCAAAAAGGCGGTGCCGATGTTGACGTGATTTTACGACCAAATGGAGGATATCTCAAGCTATTATCTAGGATAGTATTTATCATCGAGATGTTCTAAAATTGATAGCTTATTAAATTACTATTAAGAACCACAATATATATTCTTGCCAATATTATAATTGCGCAATAAATCTGTATTTTTGTCTCTCTGTCGCGCTTTCACGCCAAAACTACTGAGCCGGTCTAAATGAAATTTAATGTACATAAAGTGTATACTGAGAAACGACATATGTTTCTTTTTAATCCAAAAAGGTTTGTAAGGGGTTGAAACGGAGGTTGAATTTTTGTATAGAAGTATCGTCATTTTTAGAGCTAAAAGCTTGGAACTTATTTTTAAGACTGTTGATTTGATATAAATAAATATGACATTCAAGGTTTGTAAAAGTTGAACCTTCAAGTATATAAAATAACATAAACAAAAAAGATGAAAGTTTGTATGAAATATGTAAGATTTCGCTCCGATTTGAAAAATGCTTTCAGTGTTAGATATGTAATTTATCGAGGAAGGGTATATATAATATATCATTACGCGAAGACCAATAGGAGCGGAGCATCAATGAAGAATGTTGCAAAATCTCTTTTTTTTTTCATTTGAGAGCTTTCGTTGCGTATTGGGGTTAGCTCAAAGTAACTATTCCACGTGGATGAAGTCAGGGATGAAGCTAGTGCTCCTATAGTTATACCAACCTAAGAAACGCATTGTGTTGAATAAACGCGATTTATCAAATTCACCGTTAAATGAAAGAGTTATTTAGCCCAAAGTTATTATTCCACGTGGACGAGGGCGCGAGTAGAAGCTAGTATTCACATACATTAATAGCATAAAATAAAGAGTTGCAAATAAATACAGGACAGAAATCATGTACGAAGACGCGGGCAATAGTTACTAAAAAATAAAAATAAGACAAACTAGTTAAGAGCATACATAACTTTTCGCATGATTACACTCGGCGACAGTCCAAAAAAAATTCTTTATAATAACGAATACTAAAAGTCTGAAGATTCGACCTTGAATCTTAAACAGATCCCGGGCTTTACGTTCACCTACTCGTATAGCATAAAATTAAGTAAATATCAGTCAGGCTAATAATAAGACATCGGATGGGTCCAATGATTATAATTCTGATTTGATCGTAGAGGAGACTTTTTTGGATTTGAATACTGGCGTAGCCTTTATTAATTTTTACCTACATCCATCCTTATAAGGAGTTTTATAAGTTAAATAATATTGAATGAATTCATGAAAAAGGGGATTGTATCGTAGATTAATCTCAAAATATCCTTTGGTAGAATGTAACCTAAACTGACAATATGTTAAGGTAGCTTTAAGACTCTATTCAGGACACTATCCATCGAGAAGTTTTACATACCTAATGAGGAAAGCTGAATCTCTCTGAACTGCGATGTATGCAGAAAAATTGAGAATGTGCATCACTTGATGATGGAGTGTGCTAAGAACCGTATAGAAAGAGAGTCGTTGGTGAGTAGTATAAAAATTAGTGGCCAAAACATAGGTATTTGACAAAGCATCTTGGCTGAACCCTGTTCGGGTGACGCTAGGAAGCTGTATGATCTGGTAATGATATCTCATCAGCGACTCTCATGATAGAGCTAGTAAGATTGGGGAACAATGGGACTGGTATGTTCGGTGAAATAAAAGCCCCTTTAAACAAAGTAAAATTAAAACAAAAAAAAATCCTTTGGTAAAAATAGAAAATTTTCTGAGTAGCGTCTAAGTAAAATATTTATTAACTTTGCTTATAAATTGGATAACATATATAGTGTATTGTAATGAATATTTGAGTGTAATATTACGTAAATTGATATTGACAAAAATATATCGGTATCAACTTTGGCCTTGGAAGTTATTATTTTGCTATATGTTTAGCTTTCCAGGATACGAGAATATTTACTGTGATGCTTGTTTCTCCGATGTTTTTAATAATATCTTTATGAATACACAATTTATCTTTTAAAGTACTGTATATATGGGCGACCGAGCCTAGCTCGGTTTTTTTAAAACATTTTTAAATTTAAATAAACTGTTATGTTTGCCTTATAAAATTAACATTTTTCTACAAAAAAAAACATATTAAAAAAATATATCTCTTCTGCTGTCACTTGGATTCGAACTGGGATTACATGGATTTTCGAAGCAACCGATTTCCATCTGAGCTATTTTTGTTTTGACAGCGTCTGCGAAATTTACCTTTATATTCTAGCTATATTTTTTTATTGCTTGAAAACTCTGTTAAAAATGTTTTCCATGAATGAAATCTAGCTAGATCGATTTATCGTCGCCGAAACTACCTACATACTAAGTTTCACGGAAATAGATGACGCCATTTTCGAGATTCTGAGTATATACAAATATAAAAATATACAATAATTGCTCGTGTAAAGGTATAAGATAATACCTTATTTATTACAAGTGCAGTTGATTTTCGTAAACAAACGCATGATATGTTTGTATATATTTCTTTCTCTACTTATATTTATAAATTAGCAAAAAAATTTAATAATTACATAGTATAAAACAAAGTCCTCTGTCACGTCTGTCTGTCTGTTTGCGATAAACTCAAAAATTATTCAACGGATTTTCATGGGGTTTTCATCAGTAGAGACAGTGATTCGTGAGAAAGGTATACAATTTTTCAAAGTTTTTTTATTATCAGGGCGGGACAACGTCCGCCGGGCCTCCTAGTTAACAATTATTATACTACCATTATATTAATTTCTAATGATTCTTGTAATAATTTTCACAAGAAAATATTAACCTTGAATAAAAATAATTTCAAATTAAATATAATCTCATATAAATAATTTTTTTAAAGTATCCTAACTTTTTAACTAAATCAAGATTATTTACGAAAAGATGTTCTGACTTATCAGCCACAACAATATGTTAATTGTTAGAAAAATCATAATATAATGGACCCAACATTAAAATAATGGTTAAAATTAGCACCCAATGATTCCTAAATTCAATGATCTTTTACTAATAAGCGTGAACATAGATTAAATACGGTGGCAATATTCATTTATATAAAATAATCATTATAATTTTATAAACTGTGTCATCAATCATCAAACATTAATTTTATAAATATGAATACATTTGTATTAAGATCTTTTTATTTATAACTTCATTGATAAAGACTTTTTTTTATTGTAAAAAACAGATAGACTTCCTAAGACAATATTAAAATTGGTATCAACTATTTTCCTATGTTAATGTTTTGGTTATTTTCATATGATATTTAAGAAGGATTTATTACTGAGTTAGAGAATTTTAAATATAATAAATATTTGTTTGTATGAAACAAATTGAAACGCAATTTAGAGTAAATAAAAAAAACACATAGGATGTTTTAGTGATACTATTTAAATATTTTATGACTATGTACATCAGTTGTTTTTTTTATTTTCATATACGTCTTAATATATAGTACAGAATTCTTAAATATGAAAAAAAAACACAAATTAAAACATTGCTTCTCGTTTAAGATTAATATGTTTGATACTAAAACTAATATTTTACTTCATTTTTAATACTAAAAAATATTGTTACAAGTTATTAAGTTAGCATACGCAACTTTGTTTTATGCTTAACTTTTAAGACTTTAAATGTCATTTCCTATAATCGTTTGCTTTAAAATTTCTACAAACTATAAAATTCTTATTACTAATGAAGTAGCATATCTATTGAATATTAATATGTAGATCAATACATTAATCTTTGACGACATATACGAGTTATGGTTTAAATAAAACGAATAAAATCACCTCATTCAGATTCTGGGCATATTAGTATATAAAGCCGGTGTCAAAATATTTCAGGCAGATCACATCAGTGGCTTCACATCTCACATAACAAAATGGTAAGCTCTCATAACAATTCAAATATCTTTTTCGTAATTAGCTTATTAAAAAAATATATAAATTACTTTGCTTTATAATTCCTCCGAATTTTAAATATTTTTATCCAGCATTGTAATATGTATTAAATTTTCATAGATCTATTTAATAAGGCAGTGCAATATTCTCTTTTTAAAGAAAAGTTACATAAAATTTCCATAAGCTAATAAATATAATTAATTTTTTTTAATGACTTCTATTGCACATTAAATTTATTATTGAAAAATCCATTTCATAAATGCGTATATAACTCTTATTAATATATTAGATAGATATATAACATTATGCAAATATCTAAATTAATAATTTATAGTCAATATTATTAAATTAAATTATGGTGATTATGATATTTCTATTCACAATATGAAGTTAAATATTCTTTAATATGATCGTCAGTCAACGGCAAGAAACCGTGCATCGGGAATAATTTATTTCTGTTTGGAATTTTTCGGAAAGCAAATACGAGGCACTAAATATCATTAAAATGGCATAAGTAAATCGAAAGTTCTCGTCTTTTTTAGAAATTCCTCGTAGTCCTTGCCGTCGCCGTGGCTTGCGCCAGTGCTGACGTAATCAGATCCATCGAGTATGAGGCTCCCATCGTCAAGTCCTCATACGACATCTCCCCTGAAGGTAACTTCAACTACGCATATGAAACCGGTAATGGAATCTACGGCGCCGCTGAGGGTTTAGTCAAGAACTTCAACTCTGTAAGTACTAACAATTATTGTATGAACAAACTTTGCCCGCGACTCCGGCCGCGTAAAAAAAAGTAACTCATAAAGGCATTAAGTTGTCTAATTAATATCTACCTTTCTCTCGTACTTAAGTCGCGCATCGTCATCAAAATTAAAATAACTTTAGATAGACTAGCTTTATGATTTTCTTTCCTTTGTCATAATCACAATACTTTAACAGCGATGCGTGTTTAAACAGACAGACATTTATTCCTTATTCCTAGATAGTTGCAACATTTTTTCTACAAAAATGTAAAAAGTACAAACACTTTTTTTTTTTTTCTCGAACTGACTACGCTATTGACCTAGCAAGGTCTTAACAGCTTCACCGGACTAAAAGTACAAACACGTTAGATATACACTCTCATTATATGTATAGATAATATAATTGCAAAACATATCAGATCAGAAAAAAAAACAATTATATTTAATTGCTTGTCTGACGTATTCATATGCTTAGTATATTCATACTGGAGTATTTATTTATTTTTAGTTGATTATTTTAGTTATACACAACAACATAGTATAACTAAATAGATATTATAGTAATTGTTATCTGAGAAATCTTCTCAAGTAAAATAAATTTAATATTAAGACCTACTATTACATTGACAAAAACAGCAATATAATTTTTACGCCATTTGTATATAAGTAAAGATTTTAAAACGGGATAAATTTTACTAACGGTTTTCGAATGTCGAGTTCCCGACGTCATAATATATTTTGGCATTTACTTTACTGAGGTTTTTATTCGTTCACGATATAAAATTCAGTATTAGCAAAATATAATAGCAAGTTATAATTAATTAAATATAATAACCTTTGCCATAACAGAGAATTAGAGTATTAATTTTCATGTTAATCAAACAAACGCTGTTCAAATTTATAGTATATCACAAGTATACAAATCCTTTATTTTATGTATATAGATAGATCCAGTTAAGTTAGTATTAAGTTCTAAACAGTATAGAACAAATTATAAATTGTGTTGTGTCATAAACTTAATCGGTGCTATTACAAAAAAAAGTTAAATACGTATTAAATACTCGCTTTAAAAAGGTTTCGTACTAAATGCACCACTCTCGCCTGAAGCAAGTTCGCGTTATCCTTTTCTCGCCAGTCTAACCTAACCTTACCAAAGCGAGACAAAAGAACATGATGGCGACCATTCAGCGAGCGCGTTGCATTTAAAACGTAACCTTTTTAAAGCAAGTATTTAATACGTATTTAACTTTTTTGGAATAACACCGAATACGCTTAACCTTAACAAAAAAGTCATTTGATATTAATACTCACACGAAATCAATTTACATATTATTAAATTTAAACGACCCATCGAATGTTAAAGGTTATTACATAATTAGTTATATATCACTAATAATATCCAAGATATTATGTGAAGTAGACCTTCAATCAAAATTTGTTCGATTTTTTTATTTCAAATGTTACTTACTCTGACACGTTATTATTTCTTATATCATTTTAGATATTTACCGCTTAAGACAATGACATGACATTGTATTTGTATTAAAGATTAGCTTATTTCAAGATTTTATTTTTTTCTAGTAGCCTAGTGGTATTAAGTATCGGATGGAAAGCTTAATGCAGCCGTAAGGACAACGGCAATTCATCATGTCGTGACATCTCGACAGTCTCTCGGTTGTTCGATATAAACTTACTGTTATTAAAATGCGACCAATTAAAGAAGTATGGCACTATGACGTATTCTCATCGTGTACAAATTAGGGTTGAATATCAATTCCTAACACTCCGCACTATCACAGACATACTAATTCTACAATCACATTTTTTTTAGTAATTATATCGTAACAAAAAGATTCTAATAATATTTAATCCTTATTGGTAATATATTTCAAGTAAATGCTTATAAATATTAATTGAAAGTGGTATTTAATGTTGCAACAATTTACTACATTAGTTTAGCCTTTTATGATACACAAGAATAATATTTTTTTTTGTAAGAATATATACTCACCATAATATATTTGTACACACAAAAAATTCGAAGGTTATGTTGATAACAAATTAAAATTATGACTGTTGTTCAGTTTAAAAGATGTTACAACAAATTTAGAAACAGTTACATAACCATACCGAGAGAGGTACCTATTTATTACATTGAAGAAGAAAGGCTAACTTTGAGAATTAACTACAAGCAATAATATGATGATAAATAGTCTTCTAATCGGCCCAACTAATAACTTATATAATAAAATTGAAATTGGCTTTTAAAATAACATTCAATCAAGTTACTAAGAACTCAATATTTAGCATTGGTAATTCTATACATTTCCAGTACATACCATCGATCTTGCAATAACGATTTCATCAAGGTTAAAATAAGTATTTTTTTATTCTCCATGAATCTGTTTATTGTCGTAGCATGCTATAAAAAAAAAAAAAAACAAAAGTGGTAGGAAACAATCGAATTTTACTCTCTTTTGTTTTGGGACCTTGAAGTCATATGATATTATTTTCTAAATGGCAACTTTGACAATATACATAATAGTTTAATAAATTCGGAGTCTATAAAATTATTATCAACGCCTCAGTCTAGACATCAAACGACGATAGTTATTTGATATACAAGTGTCAAGGCTGTAACAAATGTTTATGATAGTTTAGTCGATAAAAGTTGTATTCTCCGAATTAATTAATATTGATTTATAAAAGCAGAGGCTTCGGAGACCTTGTCAATGGAAGATTAATTAATTTTGTTACGTTCACGATATCAGCACGTGTTTAATAATATTTGAGAATAGGAATAATAATGTAAACGCTAAATGTCACGATGTTCACAATTCCGGATTGAGTTATATTAATCGCGTCTAAGTTTTACGAAATCCCCTTCATACTTCGATATCGTCATAAATTAAGAGTTTCTCTTGTCCTCCTGATTATTCATGAAAATTAGATCGATAATATATCGCACCTCTTCAATATTTACTGAATGTGTTTTTACTGTTTCAGGAATACCCCAGCCTTGAAATTAAGGGAGCATACAAATACACTTCCCCCGAGGGTGTCCCAGTAGAGACCACCTATATCGCTGATGAGAACGGATTCCACCCCTCGGTAATTTGATTAATGCATTTACGTTTTAAAATAATCTAGCTCTAGATGTAATTAGTGCAATATTGAATCTAGAAGATTTAGTTTAACCTAATTTCTAAATATTTACTAGTATATAAATAGAATGAGTAATATCGTAGTCAAATTTATAATTTATATGCTTACAATGTAAATATGCAATGTATGAATAATTCCAAAGAGTATGAATTATTTTTGGAATATTTTCATCTAAATTTTCGTCTCTATGTATAGAAAAGCTCGTCGTTAAAATAAACAATACCATAGAAGTACTTTCTTTGATGAAGAAGTAGCCTTTACTTATATAATATGTGTTTAATTCAATTCTATTTTTTACAGGGAAGCCACATCCCCGTCGCCCCCGAAATCCCTGAGCTGATCGCCCGCAGCCTTGCCTACATCGCTGCCCACCCACCCCCAGTTGTCCCAGAAGTCTACAAGAAAGCCTAAATATTTCAGAAGTACTAGAATCATTGACTCCGCTAGTAAAAATGTATCGACACTGCCATGATATAGACAATAAATTGTTGGATATTTAACTTTGGTTTTTATTCGAAGTTTCTTTTTTATCAACTGAATATGCATATTCTTTAATAAGGCATTTATTCCCAATATGATTTTTTTAAAGTGGTTCCCTAGTGCTCTGCTTCGGTGTATGTATAAGGAATGATATTTAAGCTGTGCGCTGTTTGTTGGTCAGTCATAAGAACATTATTATGTATAAAATAATTTAAAAGTTCTTTTTCGAACTGACTACACTATTGACCTTGCTAGGCCTTCACAGTTTCACCGGACTACTGTTTAAAAGTAGCTAAGCATATCTCATACATTAAGAAGCTAAACTAAATATAAATATGCTTTGATTTTTTTTATGTAATATTAGGTATTTCTTTTGGTAACTTAAATTAAATTCACAGAAAAATTAATAATAAAAAATCGCTTACCTATAAAGGTTTTATTATTACGCGCTTAATAAATATGGAAATGTGTAAAGTATTTCAACGATTATAAGGTAAATAAATTTGGTTATTCTAATTATAATACATTTTATATAATATTATTACATTTTTCCAACGGTAGATACAAAAAGTCCTAATTTAATATATATAACTCATCACACTTCACTATCATTCTAAATGCATTAATTAATTTAGAGTTACAGTTCCAAAGTTTTAAAATACATAAATTACTATTAAATATAGCAAACTCTAATCTTATATTAATGACTTAATAAAGAACGAAACATAAAACTGAATGATAAACAAAATGAAAAAAAACCTTGCGTTATAAAGCAGAAATAGCATTGAGAAACGCTATTCATATTGGATGTTGCAACGAAATAAAACAAATTAATGTAAAGATATTTAAATGACCGGACAAAGAAGAAATTGTCAATATTTTTAAAGTAATGGCGGTTTTGATTAACCTTCAATATTTCCAATACAAAAGAACCCATACCGATTATGTTAATTTTTTTTTACAAGGATACACTGAGAAATATTTTTTTGATGAGATAAAGATATTTAAAAATGTTGACGCTTCAGTCTTGCTAGTTGTTAGCGACGGATAACTTTATAGTAATAAAGTATGCTTGCCAATCTTGTACATATACGGTTAAAGTTTACATCCTGGTTCGACCGATGCGTTTATATTTGAATAATGTAGACTTTATATAGATGCCTGCATATAAATAATGGAAAATACTCTGAGAAAACATTATAAAAACCTATTAATAACATGGCAGCGTGTTACTTTGTAATGAACGTAGAGTGAATTTATCTTTTAAATACCGTTTACTTGTAATTAGAACTTCTCAAACACTATCGTGACTGCCAATTGTTTAATTAAAGCTATGAGACTTACTTGTTTGTAGCCAATTATTATTAAGTTATTTTAGTTAACAAGAAGGAAAAACATGACAAAATGTTTCCAGTTTCCAAATAATATATTGTGCGTTGTAATATTATGATACGATACATCTATTTATCATTTACATGTTATTAATGTACTGATTAAACGGGTAGAATTATTAATTTAAAAGAATAGGATGTTTCGTAAAGATACACGATAGAAGAGAGTATCTTCTGTGTTATAAGGAAACAAAATCAAAATGAAATCAAAATACTTTATTTAATTGCAACCCTAAAAAAGCGTTTATGAATGTTAAAGCTATCACCAGTTTCGAAAACAAACCAGTTACTGTTACGGCCTATGACATAACGCGGACTCCAAGCAGCCCTTACCCTGCACGCCTGCTACCTGTACGACTAATAGTCTGTGCCTGCATTCGCGTCGACACATGAGGACACTCTACGAGCCCAGAACGCACCTGCTCACCCCAGCCACCCAAAGCGAAAATATCACCTTCGCGTGCCTACGGCCGATCACACTGCAGACTCGAACTTTAGCCAACAAAAACCTATCGACGCCTTATCAATTACATATATCGATTTTTGCTTATACAATAGTAACCAGCGAAGCTACCGAAACTATTAGAATTATTAAAACGTCAACAATCACCGAGAAGAGCCGGCAAGAATCTCGATTTGGTTTATCATTTCACTATATATGTTTTAACAAATATTAATTTTTGGTGTATATACAAAGAATGGTGACATTTTCTGGTGTCACCATCGTTCACATATTGACCAACCCTATAATAGCTAAAACCCGCTTGAACGCACTATCCACATAATTGGTAACGTGCTTTGAAATATTTATTATAAAACCAAACCCTACAAACTAAAAAACTTTTACTGGTTGTAGCAATCATGAAAAATGGAGTTATCAATTTGTTATTGTACTTAAATTATATAGGTATTTTACTAAATGTGGAAATACATTAGGTTATCAAAAATATATTGTAAGATACCAAATTCCTAAAACTTGATTGTTGATGTTTCGCGAAGACCCATATTATAAACTGCTCGAACTGCCCGTTTTTGTAGTACGTATACAGTGTCCACCCCAGCTGCTGCCCCCACAATAAAACACCATAAGACAATAAGGCTATAGAAGTAAACATTTTAATTACATTAAAACATTTCAGTTTTTTAACAATCACCCTAGTCCAGTGATCGCTATGCCACTTAAATGCAGGATACACAACTATAGAGAACGAGAAAGAAAGAAAGGAAGAAAAGAGTATGTCTCACTGTTCTCCAATACTCAAAGGCAGCGAAACACTGTTCCCATTCTTTGCCATCCTCCAAACGTTTCACTTATCAACTCATTTCACTTTTCGTCAGACACAAAGGTTGCAGATCAGAATTTCAAAGCCCTTCCATAAGTAGTGTCAAAAGACTCAAAGGCAGCGAAACACTGCTTCCATTGTTTCCCATCCTCAATCCATTTCACTTTTCACACATTTCACTTTTTGTCAGACAAAAGGTTGCAGATCAGAATTTGAATATACCATACCATGCCATAAGAAGTGTCACTTCCAAAATAACAAATTTTTAAAATATTCACTATAATCTTAGAAAAATGCACTAAGCAATATCACGGGAGTATTTTTGACGGCTCACCAAACCGCTAAGACAGTAATGCTGATACCTCATACCCCAAAACAAATCATATTTCGGTTCAGAATTTGATATACCTTAAGACTCATTTCACATTTTTTTAAACCTGACTGTACCGTGCACTTTGATAACATCAGTGCCTGCTTTTCTCCAAGCATCACGATCTTCTGCTTGATTTTATGAGCACAGATAATTTTCTTAAAATTTGATATATTATATTTTACTTCTATGATTAAAGTAAATCTAACAACAACATAGTTTTGAAGGTGATAGACCCACGCTGAAGCTATAACTGGTTTCAGCTTGAATGGATCGTGGCTCGCCCGGGGTGTTTCCATTGTTGCGTGTCGTTCGGTCAGTGAGAGCGCCGGAGGCCCAGCTTCTCCTTCCCTTCCCTCACTTTCCTTCTCCCTCTCCCTCTCCCTCTCCCCTTTTACCTCCCCCTTTCCCACTAACACAGGCTGGAATGCACTTGCGACTCCTCTGGTGTTGCTGGTGTCTATGGTGGTGATCACTTAACATCAAATGACCCACCTGTTTGTGTGCTACCTATGATATAAAACAGTTCCATTATTCGTTTATGATGGTGGCAATGAAATACAGATACATTCGGAGAACATTAGTTATTTTAAACACAGAAAAGGATTTTCTAAATCTATTCGGATATTATATGGGTAAAAATAAAAACTAGTTCGTAATTTATTATAACATAGCTTTTAATTGGAAAAAAAACGAGTAGTTTCAAATTACATTTTGGTCTACGCACAGCTTATCCGGTCAACAAGTTTATTTCACATTCAAATACATTTTTATAGTAATTGTCATGATTGTATTCAACATCGTAATTATTTTATGAATGACTAAATATTCAGTGACTGCTAGCTTATAAATACGAATGAATTAGTTACGGCACTGAGATTAAGAGCTTCTCTGTGATAATAGTAATTCCGATTCACCATTACCTCATACATAACTAATATTCATTCCGAACACGTTCGGGAAACTATTGATTTAAAAAATATTCTAAGACGCATATTTTATTGCCTTGAACGAGGATAAAGTGTTTGTGTATACGGTTTAGTTGAAGAAGATCGAATGTGAGGCTCGGATATTACGAGTAGATGGGTAGAATATTTAAAGACGGCACAATTTAGTTTTTATACATTTTGGCGTTTGACCAAAATCTCGCCTGACATTAAATGGCGATATGGTCCAAGATGATAAATACTCTAAAACTAAAGTGGTTCCAGTTTAGCTGCCAGAACACACTCAAAGGTGCTAGGCAACAGAATGTGTTTATATCATAGGAGTCAAACGAACAGGTGAGTCATCTGATGTTAAGTGATCACCGCTGTCCATAGATACAAGCAATATCGGGGGAGCAATATCGGGGGAGTCGCGTGTTGCCAGGCTGTGTATGAAGGGGAAGGGTGAGCGAAGATGGTGGTCCTCCGGTGCTCTCAATGTTCGAATGAATGCAAGCACTGTTATTTCACGTCGGTATTTCTATGGGTCAGTTGGTACTACATTGGTACACTTATTGGTATTACTGGTATTGGTATTCATGCTAAAACCAGTAATAGATTCAGTGTGGCTCTACCACCTACAATTCTAAACTAGCTGGTAGTTAGCCAGGCAGTTTTAGCGAAATTCCTGCCATTATTCTATAGTTTTATAACTATGTTCTTCTTTACCGAAAGCTCCTGATATATCACAAGGATTTTTTTTATTGTAGCACGGCAAAGTGACTGCACTATGCCTGATGGTAAGCACAGTACAATCCAAAAATAATAGCGAACACCGATTGACACACTGTCCATCGCCGGCCTGTATTAAGCTGGATATGCACAGGATTTGAATCTAAGTCAACCTACGCGGTGTCTGGTGTCTGAACATGCGAACCACAGTATCATAATTGTATTGCCATTATTATTTCCCTGTACATTGGAGTAAACGTAGTCTTTAAATGTTACGTCATGTAACCTAAATATACCTGGGCGACCGAGCCTAGCTCGGTTTTTTAAAACTCATTTTTCAAATTAAAATAAACTGTTAGGTTTGTCTTATAAAATTAATATTTATTTACAAAAATAAATCTCTTCTGCTGTCACTCGGATTCGAACTGGAGTTACACGAATTTTCGAAGCAACCGATTTCCATCAGAGCTATTTTTGTTTTGACAGCGACGGCGAAATTTACCTTTATATTCTAGCTATATTCTTTCACTAGGTGTTACCCGCGGCTCCGCACGCGTTTTTTGAATGTATTAAATAAATTTAAAATTGTTATTACATGTGTAAATAACAATAATACTCTTTCAAAAATATTTGTAAGTATGACACGTACATCATCTACAGTAACAGGTAACATGTACATTATATGTGTGAATACTAATAGTGTATCAAATGGGCTGGGATTTATCATAAGCCACATAGCTGGAACTTTAAATTACTATCTATGTATCACCCTCAGTGCTCACTTATACTATATAAGAAAGTAATTAAAATATAAAGCTATACATTATCGAACAATATGTGTTCAATCTTTTATTATATAGATATACTCGTAATATCGGGTATTGTCTGCTGAACTCGTTAGCTTAAAATAAAACAGCTAATTAGTTAGTTATTTGCCCGTAAAATTCCCGTTCAAATATTATTTGTACTCCGTTGAAGATGTTAAGACCTTGCTAGGTCAATAGCGTAGTCAATTCTAAGAAAACAAAACCGTTCATATAGGTCTAGCTGTTTCGGAGATAATTTGGAACAAAAAATAAACAGATATATCGACAGAATTAAAAAAAAATGTTGACATTTGTAGCACCTCAGATATATGTATTCATCAATTAGTGTTTATTTGAATATTATATACACACGCTTTGCTCATATAATACGTAATATATCACAAACCAAAAATTGGGAACAAAACTAACGTAGAATAAACTTTTTGAGGAGTTTGCGACGGGATTTCAGTCTATTATGTAGGGGATTTTATATTTTATTCATAATTTTGTGTTATTTGACTCTATATTGTGTTAAATTGGCGGCGTTTTATGTAATGTGGTTTGTTTATTATGCATAAGTGAAATAAATGAAAAATAATACCACGGAGAATATATTCTGGGGTCTTGAAAATTAAGAAGATAAAAACTTACGAAATATTATATAGAAGATTTGGCGCTTATATATAGAGAATACATAAGAACTACCTATATTGACAATTTCAGAATTGGCAGTATGGATTAATTCCTTCGCCTGTATTGTGAGGGACGAATATTATTTCTACTAACCTTTTAGAATAGCAGCACAAAATAGACTTTAAAAATGTTTGCGATAGCAACGTACTACTTATAATCAAAAATTGGAATTAAAAATAACCTAGAATAAACTTTTAAACAGGAACACAAAATAAACTCTAATAATATTTCCGATAGAATGTTATCATGTTACCATGGCAACGCATATAATACTGACACTGACACGCAGCGGATGCTCTAAAAATAGCCCGATTTTAGGACATTCTTCATTAGTGCTCCGCTCCTATTGGTTTTAACGTGATAATATGCCTATAGGCATCCTCGACAAATAAGCTATGTAACATTGAAAGAAACTTTCACATCGGACTGGTAGTTCTTGAGATTAGCGCGTTCAACCAAACAAACAAACAAACTCTTCAGCTTTATAATATTAGTATAGATTGCCTGAAAACTCAGTTAAAAGTTTTCTTTGAATAAAATATAGCTAGATCGATTTATCGTCCCTGAAACTATCTACAACCTACATACTAAGTTTCATGGAAATCGCTGACGACGTTCCTGAGATCCTGAATATATACAAATATAAAAATTTACAAGAATTGCTCGTTTAAAGGTATTAGATAAAGAGATATAAAAAGAAAGGTAGTTTTTCGAGCATATGTAAACTATATTTTCTATGGTGTATAACTAACCAGTTTGAGAGATTTTAAAATATGAGATATCGTTAGATTCATGTTAAATTTGGAAGTAATTTATAATATATGAGCAAATATATATAAAAAAAGTGAAAAGGGAAATCTTTTCAAAATCTAAAAAGTACATACAAGTTAGATTTACCTTCTTATAATATTTAGACTTGTTAATTTGTCTGTTATAATTATATTTTGATTAAGATCCTACGTGATCATTAAATCAATATTTTTTATGAAGATTTAATACACTTAGATTATTTTGTTGCGACACTCGAACATTAATTTAGCAGTAGGTATTTGTTTGTGATAACTATTGACAGCCAGTATCAATTTTAAAGCCTATTACATATTCATGAAAAATACTTATTTATTGCTTAAAATCTCGCATATCTTATAACATGAAATCATTATAATGTAATAATATATATTTTTTAACAAACAAAATTGCGATATACATGTAAATGAGCCTTTAAATGTCAAATAATCTTCAATAAATTATTTCGTTTGACAAATATGAATATCAGTCTACATTCCAATTATCCTCTTAAGGTGTCAATAAAAATGATCTACCATGTAGGTATTTGTTGTAGTTTTACCAACCATTATAGTTACTTTAAAGAGATTGTATGGTTTTGCGTCCAAGGCGTTAATATCCTGAACTTACATTAGAAAAATTTTAAAAATTATTAGCTGTGCCTGCGACTCTGCCCGCGTGGAACCGTTAGTAGGTGGTCTACCACGCTTAGCTAGTAGAGCCACGTTTATAGATGTTAGAACCACTCTTTGTAAGTGGTAGAGCCACGCTGAAGCCATTACTGGTTTCAGCATGTATGGGTCGACTTGTCCGGGTTAGTACCACCCTCTCATAGAAAACTGACATGAAGTGACAGTGCTTGCATTGTTGCGGTTCGTTAGATCAGTGAAAGTGCTGGAGGCCCATCTTCTCTCCTCTCCCCCTACCCCCTTTCCCCGACCCTCTAAACCACTTCCTTGGTGTTGCTAGTGTGTATGGACGGCGGTAGTCACTTAACATTGGGTCACCAACCTGTTCGTTTACCTCCAATGATATAAAAAAAACCTAATGTTAAAAGTAATGATTATTAAATTAGTCTGAACGTATTAAGTCCATTTACTTGTCTACTATTCTCTCGTTCTTAATAGAATTACAATAACTTATGATAGAATGGACCGAATTTAATGAAATCAAGACTACATGAGTTCTATGGTGAACGCAGTACTTTAGAGGTGATGCGTATTTAAACAAACAGACAGACAGACAGACAGTATTTTATTACTTATTTCAAGACACCTGCATGTTATCGTAAAAGTCTAAAAAATACGGTCACGTTAGGTTTGCATTATTATTATATATATCGACCTATAGATTTTTGCATTTCAGATTACTCAATGAGCAAGGTTAATGGCTATCAAATATCACGATGCAACCTCTAGGAGACGAGCAATTATCATGCAAAATGTAGGTCAGAAAGCAAACTAAGCTAGAATTAAGTAATATTGCGGGCGGAATGTGGTATGAGGGTTCGTGGACGGGAAATGATAAACGCAAATGTAACTCCGAGGTACAACTAGTTGTTTTAAGAAATGCTTTGAGATGGTTGTATAATGAAGATTAAATATTTTACATCTTTTCAATACAAGTGGTAGAGCCACGCTGAAGCTATTAACTGGCTTCAGCATTAATGGGTCAGCTCGTCTAAAGTAGTACCACCCTCTCAAAATAAAACCGATGTGAAGTACAGGGCTTGCATTGATCCTTTCCATTTGGTCAGTGAGAACAACAAAGACCCACCTTTTTTTTTATTTAACGTGGGGAAATCCATTATGGATACCCACCCTCCCAGGGGAGAAGATGGGTTATGTCCGACTCTCACGGCCTAAAACCCCACGGTGTACCGACAGACCATGTTGTTGGGGCGGAAGATGGCCGCCGGACTCCTAACTATAGAGAGGCAGCTGGGTACACACCAGCTGCCTCTCCTCGTCTGCCAGACCTGTGTAATGAAGGGAAGAGCCTCCCGACTGCATCCCCTCAGGTCCGGCTACGGTGGCAGGAGGAGTTGGGCAAAGCGCCGCCTCCTCCTGTTGGTCCTCTGTTGGCGGAGACGGCCACTTAGAGGATGTACCTCGCGGGTCCTCTCCGCCGCCTCCTTTTGCGAGATGACCTCTTCGCAAAAGGAGGCCATTGCTCGCCATGCCTGTTCGCTGCCGAGCATGGCGGAGACCACACTCGGCAACGACAAATTCCCCCCTACCGCCGCCGCTAGTGTGCAGCGCTATCCCTCCCATGCAACACACTCAGAAAGCGTGTGCTGCGCGGTGTCTTCCTCAACGCCGCACTCGTGACAGGCGGCGGTCGGCTCCCTGCGAGCGATCCGGTGCAGGTACCACCCGAAACAAACGTACCCGGTCAGTACCTGCACCAGACTGAACGTCAGGGAGCCCCAACTCCTCCCTATCTATTCTCGCAGGACCGGGCGGACGACGTCGGTGGTGTACATCCCGAAGCGCGCGTCTGCCAGGTCCTGCATCCACCTCACCAGCGCCCCATCCCTACACTCTCGCCTCTTGGACTCTATCTCCCTGGGAGCCGGAGGCTCCCTACTACGCTTTCTCGCCGCCGTGAATTCGTACACGGCGGCAAGAACCCCAGCTTCCAGCTCCCAGGGAAGGGAGCCGGCGAGCGTGAAGGCCGCCGCCGAGGACATCGTTCGGTACGCCCGGATTGCCCTCAGTGCCATCGTACGCTGCTCTCTGCGCAGCGCACACATGTTGGCGGCACCAAGGGCGTCTGCCCAGACCGGTGCCCCGTAACCGGAGGCCCACCTCTCCTCACCCTTCCCCTCTTCTTTTCCCTTCCTCTCCCCCAACACAAGCTGGCAACACACTTGCGACTCTCCTGATGTTGCAAGTGTCCATGGACGGTGATGATAGCTTAACATCAGGTGAGCCACCTGTTCGTTTGCCTCCTATGATATAAAAAAAATCATTGGAACATAGTAAGTAGGTTTTTTTATTGATTTATTTTAATGTTATTAATTTTCTACACTATATAATTTCAAATCACAACTTACTTCCGCATAGATAAATATCGTATAAGATAAAGTTGTCATTAACTGATTTATGGCGTTCTATCTATAGTGCACTAATTTGAATCTCAGGTGTTCAATAGATTAATTAATAATTAATAGATTTTTCCGACAGACTTCAAAACTAATTAATATAAATAAATATTTTAAAATCAATTATATACATAAAAATTTATGTTCCTACACGATTTACCTTTTCAGCTACCTACATGAAGACCTACATAATGAGAATGATAGTTAATATTATAAAAATTAAGATTATGTAGATTTCAAGATCATCTAAATAGGAAATTAATAAGACTTTTGGGATTAATGGAAATAACAATGTCTTATTTTTGCCTTTTATTGCATCGAACATTTTGTTATTGTTCTCTATCTTAAGTATAGCTCGGTTCTTAAAAAAAAATATTAAAAAAATATATCTCTTGAAGCAACCGATTTCCATCTGACCTATTTTTGTTTTGACAGCGGCGGCGAAATATAACTTTATAATATAGCTATATTTTTTATAGCCTGAAAACTCAGTTAAAAAAGTTGTATATGAATGAAATCAAGCTAGATCGATTTATCGTCCCCGAAACTACCTACATACTAAGTTTCACGGATTTCTGTCATATACTTAGATGACGCCGTTTCCGAGATCATGAATATATACAAATATAAAAATATACAAAAATTGCTCGTTTAAAGGTATTAGATAGATATTGGCCTCACCCGAACAGGGTTCTTCCAAGATATGAGACAAATTCCTATGTTTCGAGAACTAATACTCATTCTATACATCAACGACTTTCTTTCGCTATTGTTCTTGGCACACTCAATCACTAATCTTTCCACATACATTATATAAAAATATATATAATCAAGCATAATCAAACATAATCTATATTACTATTAATAAGCCTAAGTTTAGATGGAGATTTTGGAATGTGTTAGTATTCCCAAATTCATTTAGTGAATGCCAACAGTTACTTTTAGGTTTTCACTTCTTTATTTGATGGACAGGAGCATAACTGTATACCGGGTGTTACGGTAGTTGCCTATAATTGTAGTCTGGTGAAGCTGTTAAGACTTGGTGTCAATAGCGTAGTCATTTCGAAAAAAAAATCTTTGCCTACAATATTCTAAGACATGATAGTTCATGGTCACATCTAGCATATAAAATAATAATATGAAAACAAGTACTAATAAACAACAAAGAGAACCTAAGTTGAAATTTATTCGAAGACTTTTAAAGGTATAAACACAAAAGTAACAAGCCTTATTAAAGTAAAAAAGTATTCCCTTCCCTTAAAGTAATCCCTTCATGGTTAACTAGGTTATTCATTGATCATACCCACACTTCACACGATGTAATATGTAATAATTGTGGTTGTCACCCACTGCTTTCGAATAAATGAATTTTTATAGTATCACGCCAAGCTAATATCTCTATGTCTGGTAGTCTACTGAACAAATACAGTACAATCCAATAACAACGATGACCACCGAGAAAGTTTAAAGTAAATTGTACAGACATATTCTGTTATTAGTACTCTGTAAAAGTGCGATTAGGTTACATTACAAGGGGAAAAGTCGTACCAAAGATTTTTTCTGAGCTTTATCATTGGTTGACTGAGTTTTGTTTGACCGTGCGTTGGAAATGAATATCAAAGTACGACATATTTTATAGCATAGCATAATAAAGACGAAAACATAGGGCAGGGATTGAAAATGTTAATGATCCTGTTACTATAACCGCCAATCATGTGCAATTTTGTCGTCGACTGCGTTTAGTATTTTCGATATCAAGAATGCACCACAGTCTGAAAGGGCAGTTATTGAAAATGTCAACAAAGTTATGGAAATAGTTGAGTCCGACTATTAGGTAAGGCACTGTTGAAATTGCACGAGAGGTGATTTAAGTATACAAAACCCCAAGTAAAAATAACAGAAAAATGCAAATACCAAAAGCAACTTTGTTTTATGTTATATTAGCAGGTCCGGTGGACGTTGTCCCGCCCTGATACAATGACAAATTATACACTAAAACCTTCCTCGTGAATCACTTTATCTACTAGTGAAAACCGCATGAAAATCTGTTCAGTAGTTTTTGAGTTTATCGTGAACAGACAAACGTGGCAGAAGACTTAGTAGGTGGTAGAGTCACGCTGAAGCTATTACTGATTTCAGCCTGAATGGGTCGGCTCGTCGTACCATCCTCTCACAGAAAACCGACGTGAAGTAACAGTGCTTCCATTGTTGCCTTTCGTTCGGTCAGGCCCACCTCCCTTCCTTCCTCCCCCTTTCCTTTCTTTCCCTTCCCCTCCCCCATAACTCATATACAGGCTGGCAACGAACTTGCAACTCCCCTGGTTATGCTAATGTCTATGGACGATGGTGATCACTTAACAATAGGTGACCCACTTGTTCGTTTGCCTCCTTTGATATAGAATAAAAACTATATAATGATAATATATTATTGATGATACATTCATTTATGAATACAGAACGCATGATTACCTAACATAAAAAGGCAACCTGCCCTTTTTTTTTGCTAAACATATATTATAATGCCATGTAATGAGTAACATGTTGCTAATCGCATATAAATTCTTGTTAATTCGTAAGTGACTTATGCCTCTAGAACATTGTTAATATCGCTTAATGAAATACTCTTTGATAACATACGAAAATATATTAAAGTGATTATTAACATCGTATGCTCGAATGTAAAATATTTTGTGCAAATATGTTTACAGTAGGATCTAATTAACAACAAAGTATGTACATAAAAAAAACAAAACTTTTATAACATTACAATTTGCAAATGATTCTGCGGAGTGAAAACAAAAAATTAAAAAAAAAAGTAATCGGTCGCCTTTTTAGTTGACCGCAATCTACAAATTTAGCTTATATTTAGTGTTCGAAAGAATCGAGCCAATAAGATAAGCCTTTTAGGCTACATAATATTTTAATAAGTACCAGGGCGACGGAGTCCAGCTTGTTTCTTTAAAAAACTTTTGTAAATAAAAATAAATTGTTAGGTTTGCTTTATAATTTTTTTTTTACAAAAACAAAATTTTATAAAGTATAACTTTTCTGCAGTCACTCGGATTCGAATTGGGGTTACACGGATTTTCGAAGTAACCGATTTCCATCTGAGCTATTTTGTTTTGACAGCGCCGGCGAAATTTACCTTTATATTCTAGCTATATTTTTTCATTGCCTGAAAACTCAGTTAAAAGTTTTTTATTAATAAAATATAGCTAGATCGATTTATCGTCCCCGAAAGTACCTACATACTAAGTTTCACGGAAATAGAAGACGTCGTTTCCGAGATCCTGAATATATACAAATATACAAGAATTGCTCGTTTAAGATATTAGATAGATATATCTATAGATAGATATTGATACACCATAGTTTTTAATATCTCTTCATATCTATATAAAGTAGTTTAAAAAATAAAGTTGCTATAAAGAATATTATTTCCAACATTACAGAATGTACATATGAGGACTTATTAAAAAAAACACATAAAATTTTACGCAAACATTAAATTAATATAAATATTTACATTATAACTAATTTATCTTTTTTAAATTTAAGCAAATTATTAATTATTTTTCTGTTTTGGTTTAATAAATACTATATATGTACTGTTTATTTAAATTATGAAAGAATGATCGAATATAAATCATATATTGATCAATTTCAAATGTATATTTGTATATATTTGAAAGTAAACATAGATAACATTTAAATGTATAATTACTATTTAAAAGAATAATATTCACCAAAACATCTAGATTCCTTTTTGATTACATTTCATTTCATCGTAATAAACTGTAACGTACTAAGAACAGCTAGAATCTATAGAGCATTGATACGTTTACTATAGCAGTAATCGTTTATTAATAATTTAGTTTTTTTTTTTTTATATAAAATAGGTATCTGTACGAACACGGATGTGGTCGGTTTAGCGATCAACAGTAAAATCGTCCAAAAATCGCGTTCACCTTGTAAAGTCACAAATCATATTGAACATCGGAGCTTCTTTGTTGCAAAATAATGCAAATGCCTGTCTGCGGCACCTTACCCTAGTCAACTTGGCCGACTATAAAACGGCTCTTCGTTTATTTCATGATCACAGTTACACATCGACCGTTAACTAACAAACCCAACATGGTGAGTCAAGAAGCGTCTTGCGACATCCACGCGCCTCGATCATCATTCCATCGTGTTTAATTCTGACACATTTATTTATGAAATCGTAATACGTGTCATTATCGTCTTGTTTTTTTTTTTTATCTCGAAAGATAAGATTGTATTTCGCCATCTCATTTCACAGAAAACACAAATTCTGATCATCGTATTTCACAATTCAGTTTTAACAAATCTCTTTATAATATTTACGTAAGCAGATGTATTGTGTAAATAAGAAAGATTTAACGAGTTGTATTTTAAATTTACATTCCATAGATATTCATTATTGAGTTTTGATAAAGATGAATTTTGTAATACAGTGTAGGTAAATTTACAGAGAGCTTTCTTCGTCCTCGCCCTGGTCGCGGTGGCTGCCGCCGACGTTTCTCATCTTGTGCGCAGCCCTGAGGCTGACGCTCAGATCCTTAGACAAGACGCCGATGTATTCCCTGACCAGTTCCAATACAGTTTCGAGACCAGCAACGGTATCGCTGCCCAGGAAAGAGGACAACTGAAGTCAGTGCCCAACGTGAGTATTTAATACTGATTATTTGTAAAATGCATGATTTAATCATCATAATAGTAAATGTAAGGTATATTTTCAATAACAGCTAATAGACATAGAATAATAAGTAAAAGCTCTGTTATTAAAAATAATTAATTACAGTCATTACTGTGTCATTACTACGGTGTTGATGGCAAAGGCATTCAATATAAAAAAAAATGTAACATTTCAAATTAGCAACAAACATTATAATTTCCGATGTAACAAACAATTTAAATATAAACTTGACCGTCCGTTTCTAGAAGCTTTCAAATTATATCAATTTTATAATCCAATCACGTTGTTGTGTTAATATTTAAAAAAATACGGTTATAGGTATCTTATGTTAATTCAGATAAATCTGACCTTCAAGGATAACTAAAATTGGTATGACGAAAGGATGGGCCCATGTAGTCATCACATGGCATCAGAAATCCAAGGCCAAAGCCGAATGACATTTGCGTCAGTGGATAGACTTGTGGTTTAAGATTATGTTTTCAATTTTATATAATTAACTTTGGTATTTGCCTTGAGGTCAAGGTGTTTTGTATTACGATGCGATGTTTATATTATTCTTACAAAGATTAACATCAGAATAATGAAGGTGTCTTCTATAATCTATCTATTAAGGTATAACTTTTAACGTCCATTTTATTAATTTTGTTTAAATTTCCTAATACAAAAGACTTATAATGACGTAATCTTAGAAAAGTAGAGCTTATGCTGTTTATATTAAGTTCAAAGATAATTTGACTAAAACCTTTAATCTTTTTATCTGAGATTAATCATTTGCTAATAAAATTATACTACAGCTTACAATCACGAATGACTAAGAATAGCGTATGATTAATTCAAAGCTTGTTTTGCAATAAATTCGTTGTGTAACTGACACGCACAAATTGATACATTTTTTAGGAAGGAGAAGCCATCGTTGTCGAAGGTTCAAACACCTATACCGCTCCTGAAGGCATTCCGATCAGTATAACCTACATTGCTGACGAGAACGGATACCAACCCCAGGTAATGAAAACTGCATGTTTTAATTTAGCATTAAATCCAACATAAGCTACCTCTTATTATATACTCTTTCATAACTTATGACCACAGATTAAACGATGTAGTGTCCTTCATAATATAATTTACGATTTACTTAACTAAACTTTACCACGAAATGGATTGTAATATATGAGTTTTTTAACTTTATTTTTGGCAATCAATTCCTCAGATTATTATTGCCATTGTCACGTAGTCAATAATATTACAAGCGTCGTGCAATCACTTCAATATTCAGCATAATATGAGTCAATATTCTAACAAGATGGTGGATCCATTGTTAGAACCATCCAGGAAGTTTTTGTGGCATCTCAGAATTTCATGCTCCGTGGTATTATTTTCCATTCACTTCACTTATGCACAATAAACTAATTATATTACGTAAAAAACACCATCAATTTTACAAAATATAGAGTCAAATAACACAAGATTACAAATAACATGTAAAATCCACTACATGACAGACTGAAATTCCGCCAAAAAACTCAATAGAATTACTTTTGTATTTTTAAGTACTGATCATCTTAGCTTCGGAACGTACATTTTCAGTAACATGAATAATGATTAATTCTGTTTTGTTCCAGGGTGCTCACCTCCCTACTCCTCCCGCACCTGAACCGATCCCCGAGTACATCGCCAGAGCCCTGGAGTACATCAGCAAGCACCCTCCCCCACCAGAACCCGTCAAGAGAGTTTAAGTTTAAAAACATAGAGCGTAAAATTTAAAATACTATGTAAACATCACTAGCTAGAAACACTGCCTATCTTGTTATCTCTAGTCTCACGCATGTAATTTTTAAATATAAACGGTACAGTACGAATTGTTTTTTTTACTATTTCCTATTTATATAATATTAAACTGAAGACAGTAAATCTTGTAAATTGATGTCCTCTATGGACTTTCTTTTTTTTATTAAGAATGTTTTTTTTTACTTTATTTTGACAACTAATCTTTCAGATTATTACTGCCATTGTCGTGTTGTTAATAATATTACAAGCGTCGTGTGATTATTTCAATGTTTCAACAAGATGGTGGCTCCCTTGTTAGACCTTCCAGGGAGTTTTGACAGCATCTCAGAATTTCATGCTCCGTGGTATTATTTCCCGTTCACTTCACTTATGCACAATAAACTAACTATATTACGTAAAACACCACCAAATTTACAAAATATAGAGTAAAATGAAACAAGATTATGAATAAAATATAAAATCCGCTACATGACAGATAAAATCCCGCCAAAAACTCTATTAAGAATGTTGGACTCAATCACTGACTTGATAACTCAATGACTTTAGACATCTTGAAAAATCGATAAATAATACGTCCCATACATAATAATTATCAATAATTGAATGTTAAGCAAAGTTGGTAAAACAAGGAACTATTGCGTTTACTAGTCCGGTGAAGCTGTTAAGACCTTGCTAGGTCAATAGCGTAGTCAATCCGAGAAAAAAAGGGAACTATTACAAAAAGTTTTATTAAAAAAATACCGAACTTATTTACAGTTAATAATGAAAGTTGTCTGTGTGTCTGTAAATCCATTTCACGGCTAAATCCTTTAAACCTATCATAAATAATTGGATATCAAAGTAGCCTGAAGAAGTAGCTTGGATATTTTTTATTCTAAATATATCATAAAATACACTAACGAAGTCGAGGATAAAAGTTAGTATAAAGCAAGTAACTGTTGATTACTAACAATACTGTAAATTTGGATACATAGTATTCATGGTCATTTTTAGTTAATTTATCCGAGTTCTAGTTAGTTTTTCTTTTACCCACATGTACTGTTTGTACAAAAGTAATTTTTTCAAAAAATTAGAATTAACCGACTTCGATATCAATCAAAAACCTATAAGGCACTAAAAAGTGGAAAATAAATAGTTTATTAAAATAACTGTCTGTGTACCTATGCAGATGATATGATTTTCGGTTGGCACCGACTTCCAATACATTTCTAGGTAGCGCACATATTCATATGTTTTATTTAATTTGGTTAATTTGATAAACTATTTATTTTCCGCATTTTAGTGCGTTATGGGTTTTTGATTGATATTGAAGTCAGTTAATTCTTTTTTTGAGAAAATTACTTTATTTTTCCTTCTTCAGTGTACATATATATATGTTACTAGCAGTGCCCGCAAACTCCATTCCGCCTTAATTATATTAAAATATGCGCTTTTTTGCATAAGAACCTTCTGACAATAACAAACCCAACAAAAAAAGAATTAGCGAAATCGGTTCAGCTGTTCTCGAGATTTACGCTTAGCAACAAATTCAGCGATTCAATTTTATATTAAAGATAGGGTTTCAATTGGTTGTACAATAAGTAACGTTTGGTGCGAACTCAACCTTATCAATAATCCGCGAAAGTTTCTACCACCATCTCTGCTACCACCGCTTCACACATAATACACCTTAAGTAATGCAATTACAATGCTTGCGTCATGTTGCAATATAGCAACGAACATAAGCACAATAAGCTCTTAAGAATTGAAGAGTTTTTTTATACTATTGGTGGCAAAACAACATGCGGGTCACCTGATGGTAAGTGACCACCGCCACCCATGGACACCTACGGGCTGCGACACGAGACGAAACACAGATGCGTTGCCGGCTCTTAAGAAAGGAGTAGGCTCGTTTCTTTAAAGTTGTGTTACTTTGTCACGGATCCCATAATCAGAACCTAACCAAACTCTCATCAAACTATCCTTTAAGTACATCCTGTCCAATAAAAATGAATCATCGAAATTGGTTCATCCAGTTTAAAGTTATGAGGTAACAAACATAAAAAAAAAAACAGACGAATTGAGAACCTCCTCCTTTTTTGAAGTCGGTAAAAAATGTATTATAATACATAGTGGAAGTACCATATTTTTGTATTACAATCATGAATAGATATGAAAAGTGTAAAGAAAAACTGAAAAAGGTATCTTATTTTACTTTATTTCCGAATGTGAATTGTTTACGCTTTTGACTACTTAAATGATTGTCATGAAATTCTCCATACATGTTGTTAGGATTTTTTTTTTTCGAAATGTCTACGCTATTGACCCAGCAAGGTCTTAACAGCTTCACCAGACTACTAAGGTGAGCGCTTAAGGCACTCAGCCGATTTTATTTTGGCAACCAACTCAAGGTTGCATGGCACACCTCGGCTTGGTTGTTGCCTGTTGCATGGAAAATCGCGACCTATCTTAGCTAACCTAGCTAACTATTCATATATGTATGGGTTGTTGAAACGTATATGTGTACCAAACATACACGCTTCAACAACTCCTCCATATATTTATTATCGGAAAATTGAGAGTTTTTCAGTTCGATAAGGGAAAAAAGTAAACCCTTCCACTTTCATGTGTAAGCGTGTAGGCGTGCACGTGTGTGGGGTGATCGTGTAGTGTTGTAGCAGTGATGTATATTTGTGTGTCACCGTATCACGCAAGCAACGCACTCAAGGGCACCCTACCGAGGGATCGAACCTAGGCTTGAGCCGCTGCCGTGGGAGACCTAATCCGATATGTTGTTAGGAGAACAGAAGATAACATACGGTTATTTTAAACTTAAAACAACACTGTTCTCGCAGGAGAGACCCAGTCTAGATTAACGTAGGCAAAACCACGGTCAAAAGCTAGTATCTCGATAAACAGAAATAAACTTCGTAGAAAAACAATCAATAGTACTGACATACATATTTTTGTCACATTTGTCAAAGTCTTACAAAATTTATTGCCAGTTTTATCGTCACTGTTAGGTCAGAGTTACCTTAAATAGGCGATGCGCCAGCAAATAAATACTGCGGTGTAGTAAGGAAGATTGATTTAAACTAGATTCATAATATAAAGCGACAAAATATTCATGAAATATATGTTCCATAAAGAGATTGTATGTAATTGTTCATCATCTATAGTAAATACAAAGAGGTAAAGCTTGTGAGTTTGTGACGTTTTGACGTTGTAGGGGATAATCTCAGGAACTACTGATTCAATTTGAAATATCCTTTCAGTGTTATACGGCTCATTTATAGAGAAAGGTTATTGGTTATCATCACGCTAAGGCCAATAGGAGCGGAGCATCAATCAAAAATGTTTCAAAATCGGGATTTTATCGCTCTTGAGAGCTTCTGCCCAGCGTTAACGTTAGTTAGACCAAATAACTAACGCGAACGGGCAGGGGCTAGAAGTATATGTGAACAAATAACGTTATATATTAAGGCCTTTTCCAGGTAAATTATCTATACATATGAATCAAACTGAAGAGTATGTCGTGTGTCCGGGGTAGTCTCTGTAATATCTGAACCAATTTTAGCAAAATTTTAAATGGTTAAAAGGGGACTTTGTTTGTTTGTTTGTTAATGTTTTATCTAAAATTAAAATACAAGAGTTGTTGAGGTATATACATTTGGTACACATATATGTTCCAACAACTCATGATGTTATGAATAGTTAGCTTAGGTCAGCTCAGATAAGTCGCGAATTGCAGGTATCAGACAACAGCATAAGCCGAGGTGTGTCGTGCACCCTTGAGTTAGTTATCAAATAAAGTCTTAGCAGTCCGGTGATGCTGTTAAGACCTTGGTAGGTCGATAGCGTAGTTACTTCGAGAAAAAAAATCTTCTATTTTGCTTGCCATCTCTGGGTTACCAGTCTGTAACCATTTTGCTGCAATTATTGTGGGGGTCTCGCATTATATAGCCTTTCCATTTCCACTTCTGATCATCATCATCATCATAAGCCTGTAAGAGACCCACTGCAAGGCCATAGGCCTCTTCCCGAAGAAAGGTATGGGCATAATCACCACGCCAGCCCACGACGTATTGGCGTTTTCAAATTCTGAGAAATCCACAGTTCTATATTTTTCCCTCATAAAGTAGTACTACAAGAACATTCATCAGGTTCAGGTTTCCTCACTATATTTTCCTTCACCGTCCAGCCGATATTGTTACAGATTTAAATTAGCAAATGTGCGTGAATTCCGAAAAATTCGTTAGTACATGCCGGGATTCGAACCTGAGGACCTCGAAATATTATTCCACCGGTCAAACCGCTAACTAGGCCAGTACGACTCAATTTCGACTTCTGTTGTCTATTCGATTAATTGCACCACTTAATTTAGTTCTCCTACTGAGCTACTCTCCACTTCGTCGTGCTTCTTTATATCTGTTACGCCTCTCTCCATATAGGTAAATATAAAAAACCAACATGAAAAAAAAAAACAAATCTATATATTAATATGTGAAGCAAAAAAATTGTACCCCTTTTTAACCTATTTCCCCTTAACGGGTGAACTTGAAATTTAGCACAGTTAAAGTTTATATGGCGGAGAAGTGCAGAAAGTTATTTATTTTATATAAAATGCATTAGAAGTACATTAAATTAATTAAAATAAGCGTTACTCACACTAATGCTTGAATTTTACACGACCTATACACACATATAAATAAAAAAGACATTTTGACAGCCGTCAATAATTACAAACTTCAAAAAAGGTTGTGAACTGTGAAGGAGGTTGCTATGCTCGACTGTATATATTTTTTAACTCTTACGTTCCAATTATCATTTTTCATTCTACATTCAACAATAATATTATAATATATAACTATTATTGTAATGTTTATTATTTTTTATGGTGAACTCACTTCAAATGATGGTTTAATAAAAAAATGAGCTAAATAATACTTTGTATAATCAAAATAAGAATTTTGTTCATAAAAGTAAACCATGACTTAGACCTCCGCGGTTACAACGTTGCGATTCAACCTCAGGTAGTAACAAAAAATAATTTATTTTCAAAAGCTAATGGTAGTATTAAAAACATCTTTGTCTTGATCCATCATTTGATTGTATTTTGGATTTATTACTTTTCCAAACGATGATACTGTGCATATCACTATTTCCCATAATGAACAGACTACATTTAATTCAATATCACCCAGAAATACCACCCACCCATGGTGTCGTGTAAAATTAATTGAAAATTGTGTCATAGGTTGCGATAAATTTCTATACTTTCGTAAGGTTATGTTTGCCTAAAATTTGAGACCTTTATTACCACGTGATTTTTGTTTCAAATTTATAATTAATTTCAATTTTCATTTACACACAGATTTTTTAAAATGTTTATATAATTAAAGATCATGGCAAATAACTGAGTAGCCATGATGATGCTGCCTTTGATTATAGAAGTATACCTTTTCACAACTTTCATAACCCTAATAAAATTCAAACTTAAAAAATCAAATAACTATGGTCCAATGTCGACCACTGGGCGCCCACTAGTATAAATTAATCCAGCGAACACGTGAAGCGATACAATCATGAGACAAAGTCACGGGTTCCATCTAGTTACATATATAATATTAGGTGCTCATGTAACTTCAATTCATTTAACGTTCTGGAATATTGCCGCTGCCATTTGGTACATCCAGTGATAAGTGCCCCCGACACGCGATACGCTCGTCAGTAACAAATGTAAGCCGAATTCATCAAAATTGTCAACCCTAGGTTATTTGTGTTAATTATTATACATTGCTTTTAAAGTACTAGAATTATAAATATAATAAATAATAGATAAGCTAAAACATCGACGTAGGGTTGAATGTAGTGTGGTACTCTATCGGCTGCACGTATGCAAATGATCTGCATCAACTTATTCCACCAATTCTATCTCAGCTAAGGACTACCAAACGCCGTACAGGTTCCATCCATTCGCAGTCGATGTACCATTTATCCGCAAGAAATCCGCTTTGCAATGCAACGTATTATACGAATCTCAATGATGGAATTCGCTGCATGCATCTGTTTTTCCTAAAATACATAATGTAACAATCTTCAAAAGTGAATATGTTTCTACAAGGTAAAAGCGTTAGATCCTAGACTTTGACCTCATTTCCCATCAGATGTGAATGAAATCAAGCCTCGTGTGTATAATGTATATACATATATATATACATACATACATACATATATATATATATATATATATATTGTAGGTGGTAGAGCCACACTGAAGCTATTACTGACTTCGGTATGAATGGGTCGGCTCGCTTGGGGCAGTAGCACCCTCTCACAAAAAACCGACGTGACGTAGCAGTGTTTGTATTGTTGCGTTTCGTTCGGTCAGTGAGTATGCCGGAGGCCCACCTCTACTCACCTTGCCCTTCTCCTCTTCTCTTCCTCGCCCCCATTCCCCAACGCAGGCTGATAACGCACTTGCGACTCCCTTGGTGTTACAAGTGTCTATGGACGGTGGTGATCACTTAACAGCAGGTGACCAACCTGTTCGTTTGCCTCCTATGATATAGAAAATAAAAATGAAATAAAATATATACATTCAGATCCTCACTTTTTTTTCTTATTTCCGTGCACATAACTTCTTTGATATATGTCACTCTGCACTTGTGTGTCACATTTTTTTGTCAGGGACAAAATATACTCAGGCTCAGAACAATTGCGGAATAAATAATTGTCCTGTGTAGTATTCGAATCTGCAGCACACTATACGGAAGCAGAGTATCGAGGTGACAGCATATACCATTTCGCTATACATTTCATATTCTTATTATATTATATTTAATGGATTTATATATTTTTTCTGTCAACTCGCAACAAAATATATATAAATATTATATGTATATGTATGGTAGTTAAAATGAACATTGGGTATTAATCGTAATTCTATTACTAGATAGCTTAAAATAAAACCTAGTCTTGGCTGACTGATACATTTAGTTCCAGTCGTTGACAATGAAAATTTGGAGAAGATAGTAAATTGATATTGTAGACATCGTATAAATCCTATAAAACTATAGAAAACGCATCAATTGAAAATAAATATTTATACGTGATAAATAAAAAGTAACGACTCAGAGTTTTACTTCAAAAAGCATTGAGTTCAATTGTGGCGTCGTAGAATAAATGATAAACATTGTATTTGCTTGAGCAGTTTTGCTACTTTACTCTATTCGAACGTTCATTAAATGCGTGGTGTGAAAGCTCTCGCGTGAATTGAAACTAAGTACAACTTTGTATACAAATATTTCCCTAGTTCTCAGAATTTTATCTAATGTCATTCTTTAATATTGGCCTTCCATATCGAAGCATATTCAGTGGTTAATAGACGACACATTATCACCTTTCTTTCTAAATCTTATCTTTTGATAGATATTCTATACGTTTTCTTAATATCAATACACTGCTTGATCTTTTATCCTAAATCTAATCATAGGTCAAGGAACTGCAGTTGTTAAAATGTACGCCACGAATATTATCACCAACTCTTGGATTCGAAGTGTCATATATTTCAGGTAGATGTTTTATGCGTTTCCTTGTATAATTCGTAATTTATCCTTTACAAATTTAATCTTTCCTCTTTGTTATATTATTAATTAAAGTGTTTCTTATGTTTTTTTTATTATAACATGTCATGGTGACGTCACTGTACCTAACGTTAATTACGCTATAATCGAAAAACAACGACGATCACCAAGAGATCTATCACTCATAGATAGTTATCGTGGTCACAGGCCTGAACACCTCCTGGCAGCTAGATGTACATAGATTGATCTCAAAAGACAACACATCAAAAGAGGCATTATTAATCTATTATTATTTATATAATGGTCGTTACCCAGTCAGGTACAGATCTATATCTGTCCACATTGTTAGGGTATATTTAACATAAGATCTAGGAACGCGATTCACCTAAGCTTACCATTATAATGGGCTTTACATTTGGTGTACGGAAACCGCGACACAACTACCACTCGGTCAAGTACTTAAATTTTATAATTTTAAGCAATTACGTAACTATAAGATGGCAGAGTTGCCAAAATGCCACTGGTCCCCGGCGTGATGCGATCCTCGGAACTCCCGGAACCGCAGACTTAAGGAACTCTATGGGACTCGATAGGCTACGTAATTTGGTTATACTGTTCGTTAAAAATTCTACGGTCTGATCTTTAAGCTTTGATGTTGTTATTGATACTTTTACGAAACAGAAAGATAATATTTCTATTGATCTTGTTAAGATAAAATTGTAATTTCATTATAAATACGCTATGCTTCCAAAAATTAAATTTGTTGGGTATTGAACTAAAATGAACACAATATTAGTAATACTGTTGGCTAACTACTTCAATGATTTATTCAAATTAAATTAAAATGTGACGATTTTTAACCATTGAATGAATTTGCTTTATTTTCAAACTGCCTTCACAGCTTCAATGGGTTAAGACGAGCGATCAAGGCACTTCGTCGCTTGGCAACAACCTCAAGGGTGCCATAGTTGCCGAAACTCGGCTTGGACTGTTGTTTATCATTTACCACGGGTTCAGATTGTATAGTTACGCCACTGTCGATAAGGTTTATAAGCTTTTTATTTTGTCAATTAAAAATAATGCTTTAACTTTATCAGCAACTAACCCCTGCCCGCGCCTTAGTCCGCATAATAATAGTAGTAATAACCTATTGGTCTTAGCGGTTTATGTATTTATAGTACTATTATAGTATAGTAGTATTATAGTAGTAATAACCTATTGGTCTTATATAACCTTCCTTGATAAATGAGCTATATAACACTGAAAGAATTTTTTTAATCGGACCAGTAGTTCCTGAGATTACTCCCTACAACGCCACAAATTCACAAACTCATAAAATTTACCTCTTTATAACATTAGTATAGATATAGATAATGTAATCGAAATTAATAAAATTGTTATCGAAACCAAAATAAAGTCTGCTGTTAACGACAATAGAGGAGTTCGAGTAACACGGAGCGTTAGGGGGAGGACAAATATTGTGTCGTAACAACCTCCTTCATTAAAGTTGAGTGATGTAATTAATTTCAATATACGATCAAAGGCGAGTAATCGATGTAGACTTATTGATTTCTAAATATTCGTGATGGTAATATAATTAATATTGCTTAAAGTTAGATTCTTTTATTTTAAAACAACACAACTGAGCAACGAATTTAAGTCTACCCGTGCCCGCGAATCCGCCAGCGTTAATGTTTTTTTCGATCCGACTACGCTATTGACCTTGCAAGGTCTAAGCTTTACCGGACTACTAAGACGAGCACTTACGGCACTCAGCCGATTTATTGAAGCCGAGTTATTGAAACATATATGTGTACCAAGCATATATACCTCAACAACTCTTATCTATATTTCGTATCGGATAATTTTCCAAACTGTTTCAGTTTGATAAAGGAAAAAAATAAGACTCTTCCACTTTCATGTGTAAGGGTGTATGTGTGCACGTATGTGGAGATAATATGTGTATGTGCAGCGATGTAAAATTTTGTGTCACTGTATCGTGCGAGCAACATACTAAGTGCTCCTAGTTTGGTGTGAGGGAGCGAAGTTTACCCCCATACCACGGCGGCGTGATCTGTGGTTACGCGGGCGTGGGCGTGAACACGCTCTGTTTAGACAGGCTGGTACTGATCGTTCGCTGCCGTTATTTCATCGAGAGGGTCGGAATGAAAAATACTTATGCCTATAGCTGACAATAACTAAACATAGCAACGAACATTTTTTAATAGGTTTGAAACAGTGTCATATTTTCGTTTGTGAAATAATTGTCTGTAATTGGGTATAATTACAGTAATCATTTCGAATAACATGAAACTAGACACATGTTTACATCATTCCCGTGTTTATTGGGAATTCAGGAGCGTGGTCGTTGAATAAATTATTGTATTTTAATAGATACACTGTCGACGTGTACACGCGAATTGATGTACCCGTTACAAAACCGCGCTACGAGGCTGGTAATTCCATTAACTGCATTCGAATTCCCACTCAAAGTGATCGACTTATCGAATTTGGAGTTTGCTCAAGTACATAATATGAAATGAGTCATCGGTCACGATTATTTATGAAATATGCAATACTATTAAGGATGTCACTAGTAGGCACTAAAAATTCCTACTATTATTTTTTTATCTAATACCTTTAAACGAGCAATTCTTGTATATTTTTATATTTGTATATATTCATGATCTCGGAAATGGCGTCCTCTATTTCCGTGAAATTTAGTATGTAGGTAGTTTCTGGGACGATAAATTGATCTAGCTAGATTTTATTCATAGAAAACTTTTTTTTACTAAGATTTCAATCAAAAATGTTTTTAAAGAACCGAGCTAGGCTCGGTCGCCCAGGTACTACTTTATTGTTGGAATTGGAAATTGTTGGAATACAATTAAAATACACAAACAAATTAGACAAGACAAAATTCGATGCATTTGATAAATGAAAAAGAAAAAACCAGCAATGGGCACACTTCTTCAGCAAGGTGTGCAGTGCTGATTTTCCATCGGAGCCCATATGATAATAAACGGACGTGAAGTCAGTCTTATTAATCTTATAAATTTAAAAGAACAATCAAATAACACACACAGCACGTAACAGATGATCACTTTAAATAGGTGGTACCTATAGCTATTGTTCTAGCTATTATACTTATAGCTGTAGCTGTTTTCAATTTTCCGATAATAAATATATGGAGGAGTTGTTGAGGCGTGTATGCTTGGTACACATAATCGTTTCAACAACTCATACATATATGAATAGTTAGCTAGGTTAGCTAGATAAGTCGTGATTTTGCATGCAACAGGCAACAGCCAAGCCGAGGTGTGCCGTGCACCCTTGAGCTGGTTGCCAAAATAAAATCGGCTGAGTGCCTTAAGCGCTCGCCTTAATAGTTCGGTGAAGCTGTTAAGACCTTGCTGGGTCAATAGCGTAGTCATTTCGAAAAAAAAAAGCTTTAGCTGTTTATAGCTATTTATTTTCTTGCCACGAATATTTTTTTACCAAATTACCTAATTTGATGTTTTGACGATGTATACAAAATATTCCAAATTCGTGATTCAAATTTTAAAATAATAATAATTCGTTATTAACGAGTCCACTTTACGATATATACAATAGTATACGTTGTTAATTATGACAACTAATTATGTTTTATTAAAAATATCATTTCTGGTAACCCTAAAAGTACTGAAACGGTCACACAAAGTTGTGTCTGCATAATTAATTAATATCGATCTATAAATAAACAAACATCCAAACATTACATAACAGCCGACCTGATATCGGTTGAAAGATTATATTTTTATGCTAATTTTGTTGCTTTGCTAACAATGACAATTTCCACGTTATTATCAATTGTTATTCTCGAATTCATCCGTGTGGCAAAAAACTGTTTAGTGTAAACAATACTATTTGCATATTCTTACGTACACGTCTATATCGTATTTTTAAATATATAATAGGAGGCAATCGAACTTGTAGGTCAACTGATGTTAAGAGATCACCACCGTCCATAGACACTTCCAACACCAGGGGAGTCGCAAGTGCGTTGCTAGCCTGTGTTGGGCATTGTGAGGGGAGAGGAAGGGAAGAAGGAAAGGGAAAAAGGAAAGTAAGTGGGTCTTCGACGCTCTCACTGACCGAACGAAACGCAACAATGCAAGCACTGTTACTTCACGTCGGTTCTCTGTGAAAGGGTAGTACTACCCTGGACGAGCCGACCCATTCATGCTGAAGCCAGCAATAACTTGAGCATGGCTCTACCACCTGCAAAATCTTTTGAACTGTTGGCAAAGTGCTATAATCGCTAGTTGTCACACGTCCAGGCTTAAACCTGAATTTATTCAGAGTTATTTCAGTTTTCTTCTTATTCATCTCGCTGTCATTTTTTCTCAATCATTTAAGCTATGATAAGGGCAACCATAGTTATTCCAATGCCATACATTAATTAACATTGTTTTTAAAAATAGACACTATTCTATTTCACCATTCATCTAGGAACCCGCTCTCCTACGACAACTTATTAAAATATTATAGTCGCATTTATTTTAGTTTATAAGTTTCTTAAAATATCCAAATAATTGCATGCGAATCAATACAGATATTCCCGCGCCTGTGAGTTTTGATTATTGATTAGATTGATTAGAATAAATTATTTATTCATATAAAAAATGTGACGTAGTGAGTAAGCCAATTTTTTATTAATTTAGGACAACAAACGGTCTTGTTCAAACATACATGCAGGTAATATTACGGAAAAAAAACATAGTACTTCGTAAACAATACATACAAATCGATACAAATTGATGAATGATAGTTAACTGGTAAGGTTAAATTAAAATAAAGCGGTATGCCAAAAAATAAACAACAAAATGAAAGTAGCAGACAAGTTAAGCATTCTCAACATACTACACTCGTAAACTCTATTGTATCTTCACCTTATGTGACACAAAATACATAAAAGAATTATTTAGGTATGTATGTTTTGTATACATATTTATTTCAATAACTCAAATAAGTATGAATATGTAGCTTAGCTTAGGTTAGCGCAGTAAGGTCGCGAATTGTAGAATCGGCTGAGTGCCTTAAGCAGAATCGGCTGAGTGCCTTAAGCGCTCCCTTAGTAGTCCGGTGAAGCTGTTAAGACCTTGCTGGGTCAATAGCGTAGTTATTTCGAAAAAAAAAAGTCGCGAATTTCATGAACTAAGCAACGGCCCAAGCCGAGTTGTACCGTGCACCCTTGAGCTATTTATCAAAATAAAATCGGCTGAGTGCCTTAAGCGCTCGCTTTAGTAGTTCGGTGAAGTTTTTAAAGCCTTGCTAAGTCAATAGCGTAGTATGTTTGAGAAAAAAAAGGATCCTAAACTTTGGTTCAAGATAAAATACTCTGTTTTATACCTTTTTTAAAGAGAGCTGGCGAGTTGGCAAATATTACAAATAAAACGATAAATATATAATTTAGTGTTAGTATTAACGAAATATTTAGATAGTTAATTATTTCATGACATAGCTTGTCTTCTTCTCACACTTTAGCCGTTTTTTTTTCTCGATTTAGTGCCTCTAATTCTATCGCGTCCATTAAGTTAGTTAAGTTCTTTAAAAATTATAAAAGTCATATTCAATTTTAATACCTAAACTTGGAATTATATTCAAACCACTTATAAATATATTCAAAAAAGAGAGAAGTAAAGAAATATATTCAAATATAGTCACATATTGCACCGGGACGATTCGATATAAACTCATTCACACGAACTGCTCTACCGATATATATCACGATCAAGCAATTTCACAGTTGTCGTATCGTGTATATGCATCCTTATTGCTAGATACACCTGGGATTTGAAAATACGCAGAACACATTCGCATGAGATTCCATTACTAAAATATGTTAATGTATATGTTATAGATACATTCTTTTTAGGAGAATAAAACATTGAATACATTTTGCTAGATATTACTCATAATATTGATTCAATCAAATCTTCCCAATAAATATAATTAAGAATAAACTATTCAATTTGAAGTGAACACTTCTACAGGCGCATCGAGCACGTTTTTGAGTGAACAAAATCATGGAACTCGCGTCATTCATTACCGCACGCTTCCTATAAGCTATATATATATATATACTGTGTTAGGTATATTTAAATATATTTTCAGAAAAAATCTCGATAAACAGTTATACATACAGTTTTCTTATGATTATTTGAATTTATTTCGTAATTTATAAGGTGTACATACGGTTGGACTAAAATTAATTTTCATAGAAAATTAAATTCTCTACAGAAAAGCATTTATAAAAATTTACTCTAACATGATAGATTTGAAGGAAAATTGAAAAAAAAACATGATTTTGGAGGAAAAATCAAGGTTACATTTTTTTTTATTGGCGACGAAATTCGTACATTGAATACAAGCAATTAAAGCCTATAAGGAGGAAGAATTCCTCTACAATGTCACATGGTCAATTGAAAAACGTGGAATGCTGCCAAGATATACAAAATTAAAAATAAAATTTTACGTGTTAATTAAATGGAAAAATTTAAAGTCCATTTAAAGAGTATTACAAATTAAAATTAGGAGCTCATCTTTGGTGAGAATATTTTTTATATGTTTCGAGCAATATTTCGTCAATGAAGCGAAACAAAAAAATCTTTTTAAACGAAGCACTCTACAGTATATATATTCATTTACAGTGTACATAGATTTAGCTCCGTACGTTACTTACATAATATTTTTTTAAGTGTAGTAGAAATTATAAAGCGTGTAAAAAAGTATTTAATAACTATTGTAGCCATTCCATTCTTTTGAATTTTCACTTCTGCCGGAACTCCTTATGGCTACCTTTTTTAAAATAAATTTAGCCTTTAACCGTAATCTCACTTAAGTATGAGCGACGTTTTGATCGAAAATAGGATCACGCTAAACTTAGAAATGGCTTAAACATTCAAGTCAGGTGTTTGATAGCGTATTTTTAACTCAACAGTGTCTAGAGTCAGACGAAGAGTTTAAAAATTTTCACCCGAATTTGCTTTTTTATTTAATGGAAGCATTTCATCCGCTTATATGCGTATCGTGACTGAAATAAAGAACATTACGAAGGGCCATCTATTTTTCTAGAATGGAGGTAGATTTGAAAATTACTAGACTATCATTGTTTGTTTATTTTATTTATTACCTTTAATAGATTTTTTGTTTTTTTTTTTTTTTTTTATATTATAGGAGGCAAAAAAGAGACGGGTCACCAGATGGTAAGTAATCACCGCCGTCCATTGGCAACACCAGGGGAGTCACAACTATTCTCGGATTATGTTGTCGGATAATATTATGTTAATAACATACTTAAAAGAAGAAAAAAAAAAACTTCTTTAGGCGTGTATTCGGTAGGTATAATTTCGCGTCATGAGATGCTAGTAAACGTGACCGGCCGTGTTGCACTTGTGCGGTTCATATCAGACTCGTCGCGTAGTGAAGAGGCTTGTGTACATCTGATATTGATATTTTGTACTGAGAATGTGTAGTCTATCATGTATGATTAATTAATAAACCGTATAGAAATGTATATAATAATTGCTCGGAGTGCCAATAGATGTAAAAACTAGTGTTAGAAAATACGTATATTGTCAGCGGGTCGTTCAGAGAAATCATTATTTATATCCGGGCAGAGCTCCGCCTTACAATATCTTTCACATAGGAATGCGTGTAGAATATTTTTTTTTTCGAACTGACTACGCTATTGACCTAGCAAGGTCTTAACAGCTTCACCGTACTACTAAGGCGAGCGCTTAAGGCACTCAGCCGATTTTATATTGGCAACCAGCTCAAGGGTGCACGGCACACCTCGGCTTGGCTGTTGCCCGTTGCATGCAAAAAACGCGACCTAACTTAGCAAACCTAGCTAACTATTCATATATGTTTGAGTTGTTGAAACGTATATGTGTACCAAGCATATTCGCCTCAACGACTCCTCCATGTATTGAGAGAAAAATTGAGAGTTTTTTCAGTTTGATAAGGGAAAAAAATTTAACAAAAGTAACCCGTCCACGAAGATGTGTAGCGTGTAGGCGTGCACGTGTGTGGAGGTGTTCGTGTAGTGTTGTAGCAGTGATGTATGGGTGTGTCACCGTATCGCGCAAACAACGCACTCAAGGGCTCCCTACCGAGGGATCGAACCTAGGCTTGAGCCGCTGCCGTGGGAGGCCTAATCGGGTATATGCGTGTAGATCGACAGTATTTTGCCTTTTATATGCCGAACTGTGGAAGTCAAAACAATCACCATTTACTCACATTTCCCCAATATAATTATTAACACAAAGACAAAATAGTAAATAGCAAATTATTGTTATTTAAGTGATACGTCAATCTATATAATCGTTCTTATTTACGTAGCGGTACCGGACGTAGTCATTAAAACCAGTCTAATGATAATAATTTGTATCTACAAAATATAACATTTAAATAATTCACACTATAAATAATTTAAAAATTCAAAACAGAACACAGTTACTCTATTGTATTGAATTTTCAATTCTGTCGGTACTCATTACTGGCGATTTTTTTAATACCTAGTATGTAAATACTTTTTTATGTTTTAGCGTTAGACTTCAGCATCATCATCATCAGTCTGTAAGAGACCCACTGCAGGGCCATAGGCCTCTTCCCGAAGAAAGGTATGGGCGTAATCTCCACGCCAGCCCATGACGTGTTGGCGATTTCAAACTCTGAGAAATCCACAGTTCTATATTTTTCCCACATACAGTACTACAAGAACATTTCTCAGGTTCAGGTTTCCTTAATATATTTTCTTCACCGTCAGCCGAAAGTGTTACCAATTTAAATTGGTAAATGTATGCGAATTCCGAAAAATTCGTTAGTATATGCCGGGGTTCAAACCTGCGGACATAGAAATAATATTCCACCGCTCAAACCAATAGACCACCACGACTTCTTTATCGCCTAAAACAAAGATGTGGCATAAGATGGTGCTAACACATTAATGGGGTCTTGCAGAACTGCAGCAGTTAGGAAATCCTTATACGAGCTTGATAACCAATTTTCAACTGATAGGCATTAATACAATATCGTAGGTGACAGAGCCATGCTGATGCTATTACTGGTTTCAGCATGAATGGGTCGGCTCGCCCGGGGTATTACCACACTATCATAGAAAATGTGACGTAATAGTGCTTGCAATGTTGCATTTCATTCACTCAGTGAGAGCTCCGGAAGCCCTACCTTCCTTCCTCCCTACTCCCTTTAATATTCTTCTCTTCCCTTCCCCCTCACCAATATACAGGCTAGCAACGCACCTGTGACTCCCCTGGTGTTATTAGTGTCTATGGACGGTGATGATCACTTACAGGCCTCGCCAAACTTATTAACCGCTCTGAGTGTAGTTTCAGAGAACATAAATTTAAGTATAAATACGTATTATATTATATGAATAACATCGAGACAACTTAAGAATAAATAAATGGAATTTTTTTATTCGTATAATAATATTTTAACTAAGTTTTGTATTAAGCTCTTAACTATATTTCGTGCAAGTCCGAATTAAGGCTATGTTCAGAGCGGCCAAAAAGATTGGCGGGCACTATAACATCAGGTGACCGACCTGTTCGTTTGCTTTTCCTTTCATATAAAAAAAAGCCCTAACATTATGGTTTCATTACGACATTTTCCTTTACCGAAAGTAGTCCGGTGAAGCTGTTAAGACCTTGCTGGGTCAATAGTGTAGTCATTTCGAAAAAACCTTTACCGAAAGCATTTGTTTATAGCAAAATTAGAACCGACCTTCAACATCTTCGCTATCAAATCGCTAAATACCATGTGAACGATTTACTATTAATTTATCTCTAACATAGAATACTTTGTCCTTGTATAAAAAACATCGCTTAGCGTTATTTACGAGACGATTTAGCGAAATAAATATTAAAGTTTAAGGTCCTAAAACCGGGAAATATTACAACGACATAAATAATAATTATCATTATTTTTTATTATTTAAATAATTTAGTGATGATTGGAAGAACTCGTTATAAAGTTTAATCTTAAAACGGTTATTAAGAAAATTTGATGTCCAAATATATGATGTCCTGTTATAGAGTGTACGGTCAGAATTCCATGGAACAAATACACTGGCTATTATGCATAGGACCAAGTATAGGGTTTATTATTATCCTATCTAATACTATAATTCAAACACATCATTAAAAAATCGCGATGTCTCATTTTTTCTTTTTCCCGTATCTCCACCACTTAGAAGTTGAGTTTACAAAGAAGTTATAAATGGGCAGACGTGGGCAAAGGAATTAGATTCACATGCATCATTCAAAAATTCTCGATCTTTCAATTATTACCATTTAAAATATGGTC
>JACEII010000025.1:8537710-8592567 GCA_014332785.1 Antheraea mylitta | reverse complement strand
AAAACTTTCAATGTATTAAATACCTTTTTTCTATTGTTAGTGTCATTTTTTCTACAAACGTAGAATAAGGCGAAAGATAAAATTTTTGAAAAGATTTTTATCTTGTTACACCAAATAAGTATAACTTCTAACGCGTGTATATAAGTACACACACACACACTTTTTTCTCATAAGTAACAATATGCACTCCGCTGATTAACAACAAGCTTTTGCCCGAGCCTATGCGTGCAATAATGTCAATTTGACGTATCCCTAGCGAACAGTACTCAATTTTTCAGATCAAAGGTATCCAATATCATTTACTGTACACGGAAAACGTGAATGCAAAACTTCATGGTGATCGGTTCAGTAGTTAAAAAATGAACGCGTAACAAACAAAGTCGCAATCATGTTTAGAGTATCAGTCAGGATACATAGATTTCTGTGGCGTTACAATATTACCTGTACTACTTATTTCCCATAGTGCTGGTTCCAACTTTACTGATTTACCAACTCATTTGTGTAACTTAGTTCAGTAATTAAAATGCGTAATAATAAAAATAATGCGTAGAAACAAGCTACATTCACAGTTAGGATATTAGTGAGGATACTATAGATTTCTATGACGCTACAATATTACCTGTAGCACTTATTTCCCATAGTCCTGACTTGTACTGATTTACCAATTCATCTGTGTAACTTTTTTATAGTCAAATCGTTGCTCCGTTAAGCTAGACGCTTCACTACGCCCGATAATTGGAGGCAATATGAATTTAAATTGAAATTAAGTTGATCAGAGAGAACGATGAAACATTTTAAATATATTCGTCTGTATGTCGTTCGATTCATTCGTTCCCCGTGTACGCTGTTAATGACGTTTCAAGCCAATTCTACGGTTTGTTATTGGAAAATGGGATTTAATTACCTATTTGAATATCAAAAATTCTTAGTGAATTTTATGAATAAAGTATGTTTTTTTATCTATCCGAACGTGATTGCAGTGTACTTGAGAAAAAGCATTGTACCATCTAATAACAATGGCGAACAACTGAAGATCTAAAGGTGATCTCAATGTATTAATATGAAGAAGCGATGAGGTTATAATACTCTTCACACATTCTCAAACCTTTTTTAACACCCATATTACAAGGCGTAAACCTTTTTCTTACATTGAAATTATTGATTTTTGGTGTTTTTTTGATGAGGACTTAGATAGTAGACAGGATAAATCAAGAGAGGACTGGTTCTCGAGTGCAGTAACCAGAACACACAAATAGGTGCTTGGTGACAGACATTCAACTTGAGGGTGATAGCTAGCCAATGGAGTTAGAAAAAGCCCTAACACGATGCAATTGTTTTATCGCCATGTTTTCCTTTCCGATAGCTCCGACTCAGTTGCTAAGATTCGAACACACGTCCATCGATGCAGTGTCCGAACCGGCTGTTAACTAAGCCAAAACCGTTGTGTTGAATTATGAGTTTAATCTATCGTATTATAAAACAAAGCATCACCTTCCACAGTTATTTATGTTACTCCCGTCTGGCAACAAGCTTCGGGAAAAATGTAAGAAAACGTGCAGGTTACGTCGTAATATATTCCATCATTCTTTAAATCTGTGATTCGAAAAGTTTTATTATGTTGCTGGTTGTGACGTAAATTGCTTTATTTTGTTTTCAGTTACACTTCTACTGTTTTTCGGTAGGGTTAAACTGTTCTAGAAAATTCCCATATTCACTACGTGGTTGATGACAAACTTTTATTATCATTCACCGGCATTATATCGCCGTTTAGGTGTTTATTGGATATCCTAGTATCTGTAAAAACACATATACATAGAAGTTTCTGATAAATATTAATTGTAGTTGATTGACTGATTTATTATTAGCAGAATCGTTATCGTCAAATTATACTTTTGGTTAAAATATTGCCTAAACTAATGTCTTAACTTTATCTGTTAACAAATTATTGACTTTATTTTATTTTAAAAGTAAAAAAAAAATACTAATTAAAAATTCTTGAAGTTATTGAGGAGTACTTCGTTTGATGCTCAAAAATAAAAACGTATGTTATTTGAAATGCTGTCTGTGGACACGTTTAACTATGCCACTCAACTCCGTTGCATCGGGTTAGGCTTAAAACAATCAGCGCATAAATTAAGCACCGTCAGTTGGTTGTCTCATTTGAAAGGCAAATTGTCGGTTAAAGAGGAAATTAGAAAGAAGTTTTAACCTGTTATTTATATTTAATGTCAGTTATTAATAGTGTCGTTTGTTAAAATACTTTAAATACATAGAGAGTTATAACAAATAGGACGTAAGGAAATCATATAAAAAGTAGCTGTTTACAGAACCAAATTTAACAGCAATTCTACACAAGCAACGATCGACGTTGTTTCCGTTCTTGCAATGAAATGAAGGTATAAGGATATCAAACTAAAGAATGGTGGTATGGCTTCTATTAACGCTCACGTAACCAGCTACTGCGTTCAGGTTGAATATCCGTCACAAAAACACCTTTAGGCGTATTTCAACACTACACCTGAGAGCCAGTTCTCCTCTATTAGTGTGTGTATATTTAGTCTGCAACGTCGTTTTAGTTAAAGTGAAATTATTGTCAAGAAGTAAATACCTATAAAGTATTAAAAAATCATTTGATAGTATGTCATATTCAGGAAATTGGATGGGTTGCTTAAATCCTGTTGTACATCTCTCATGTTCGCTTGGATTATAGCTACTGAATATCTTTAACTGTTGTATATACTGATCGATTCTATATTACAGTGTAATACCCTTTAGCCCTTTGGTAGAATTTTTTGTAGTTCTTTAAGGTTTTGAGTGCGTCGTAAAGAAACTAGCGGCAAACAAGAAGATTCTATTCGCGAGTTCGCTAAATAAATTTACACCAACATATAATATTTACTATCTATTAATAAAATAACTTTTCTTCTGGAATTTTCATCATATTGACTATAAGTGCTGTAGAGTTTACTTTTAAGTGAATTTATGAGTCGCCATTTTAATTTTCCGTATTAGAGCAAGACATTTGGACTTCAATAATGCACACTTTTTTGTATACCACCTTGGTACTTGTATTATCTCGTGAGAAATTACCAAGCTACGGGTGGAACTGACTTTGGTATCTGGAACAGAACACAAGATAACTCTGGTTGGAAGAATGTTATATACCATAAGACTTTCCTGCTCAACTTCTCTCTCCTTAGTAGTCGAATTTTCAAAAAAGTTGAATCCAGTTTAGACGCAATTTTGAAATAAAAATATTCTTTAGATTTAAACAGAAAGATGTACAACTTGGCTGTAAATATGGTATAATAAAAACAAATATTAATAATGATTTATACATAGAATCAACTAAAAAATGTCCTCTAGTAATATTAAAACCTTTCATTTTGAGTAAATTACATTAAGGTACACGGTATGAAGAAAATATATTAAAATTAATTAGCAAGCAGTGATTCCTGATATTAAATTAATTTTGTCGTGTTCCTAAGATCCACATAAGATTTAATTATGCGTAATGAGAAATCTAATTACGTTTATACTGTACCACGTGCACTCTTCCGCGGAACTTCTACACTTAAACGAGTATAAATTAGTGATTCCTTTGCTGTATCGTATTCCGAGTTCGGTTTATTTATTGCCGCTGTCGATTTCGATTCAGAGCTGAATGTCTGATGCGGAGTATCACTGATGGCATCAGTTCAATAAATATTTTAATAGGTGTCGGCCAATTTTAGTTGTTTGTAGACGAATTAATGACTCACCTATTCACTAATATTTATAACTAGGTATCCTTATAGCTCTGCATAATATATTTATCATGAAGTAATTACGTTGAACTCGTTATTTTATTTTCACTTATTCTATTTGTAGACATGATAAGTTTATGAATTTAGACCGATTTATGAGAAAGGCGCGAGGCGGACCCCCTCAGTGGCCATCTTCGCCAACGAAGGACCGGCGGGAGGAGGCAGCGCTTTGCCCAACTTCTCCTGGCACCGCAGCTGGACCTGAGGGGATGTAGTCGGGGGCTCATCCTCTCATTGCATAGGTACCTGTCGGACGAGGGGAGGCAGCTGGTGTGTATCCAGCTGTCTCTCTATAGGTAGGAGCCCGGCGGCCACCTTCCGCTTAATAGCTTAGAACGATCCCTTGCCGCCCCAACACTACGGTCTGTCGGTACACCGTCGGGTTTTAGTCCATGCGAGCTGGACATAACCCACCCTCTCCCCCGGTAGGGTGGGTATACATAAGGGATTTCCTCACGTAAAAAAAAAGTTATATGGGTAGTTAAATGACGTCCGTGTTGTATTTATAATTGTTTTTAAAGAGCATTTCTATAATTGTACATAGTCTCACAATTTTATAATTCTTTAATACAATCTATAAAACTCGTGCGGAGCTGCGAGTACAGCTAGTAATGTAATAATTCAATATGTATATCAATTGTACAGTATAGTTACGCGTCAAGGTAAAAGATCAATACATTCACGGGAATCTAATTACCGCACGTCAGCCGGAGCAAAGCACGCCTCTGGTCTATTTAGTAGGAGCGTCAAAATGAATTATGGCTCTTCATTAAGCTAAAGTGCTGTCTTAAAGTGTCTAAAAAGATTCCATTATATCAAGGGAATAGCCGCCTCCACGTTTATTAAGCTCGCCGACAGTTTTTTCATTTGATTACTCCGACAGATTTGTGTTTCGGCAACTGTGTAAAAGTATTTTTATTGTAATTATTTTGTTGTACTTTACGGAGGTTATACTTGATTTAAATTTCATAGGAGCTCTGATATATAATTACTGATCAGCTTATGAGAAACAAAGGAACATTCTAGAGTAGGCTTGAATGACGATACAATCGATATTGTAGCCGAGATATACCTCTAAGCCGCTATACAATTAGATGTATTTAGTTTCTATGAACTCGAACGTAAATTGCGGGGAAGAAGAACTTTAACCGTGTGTATATATATACATACTAATATAATATACCATATTTTATATGGCATATGAGTATATAGATTAGATATAAACTTATTGTATAAAAAAAAAACTATTTTGTAACATTTTCAATATATATAATGAAAATAAAGTTCTTTCGAGGCTCAAGCACGTTAAAACAACTAAACGTATAGGTTGTTCTAGAATTATGGCAATTCGATGCAGATTTTTTTTTAGATTCCTTTAGGCTACTTATAGTATTAATTTTTTAGATCCCTTTGATCTTTTGTCATTATTTTTTAAGTATATTTACATAGCGAGCCAAGTGAGTGTCAGGTAATATATATAACATATATACATATACATATCATCAAGTTTCCAAACTAAAATTTACAAAGCGTATCAACTGCAAACCAAGGAATAGGAGTCATCTTTTTTCTATACATATAATAAAAATGAAGTGTCTGTATGTAACAGCGAAATAATTTTTTTTCACTTATTGGGTATGAACGCATACACGCTACTGATAACAAAAATGCAATTTTTAAAATTTTTGTCGGTTTGTCTGTCTGTTTGTTCCGGGTAATCTCCGAAACAGCTGGACCGATTTTGACGGGAATTTCAATTACAAGTAGCTGAAATTACTGCGGGTGACATAGGATATTCTAAATTATACTAAATGTTAACCGCGGCTTCGTCTGCAATGCTATCTCCAAAACGGATGGACCGATTTTCATAGGACTTTCACCAACAGATAACGGATACCATAACAAGTAATTTAGTATATTTTTATTTAAACTAGCTGTTAACTGTGGCTTCGCCCGCAGTGCTATCTCTAAAACGGTTAAACTGAACTTCAAGAAATTTTCATTGGCAGATAGCTGATTTTATAAAGAGTAATTCAAGTAATTTTACTTTATACTAGCTGGTAACAGTGTTTTCGCCCACAGAACTTTCTCCAAAACTGTTAGACAGATGTTTATGGGACTTTCATTGGTAGACAGCGAACCTTATAAATAGTAATTGAAGTTATTCTATTTTAGACTAACTGTTACCCACGACTTCGTCCGTATGAAATTTAGCAAAAATATGTTGTTCACTGTAAACATGTGCGTATTTACCGCGCTTTAGTATTTACAATTTTATATCATGATTTATACATATGCAAGATTCAAGACGTCACCGCATTCATAGTTTACAATTTAATATAATAATTATTATTAACAATTTTGAAAATAGAAGAGGTACTTATTTCTAAGAAGATGTTAGACGATAAACTTATTGACAAAATTGGAACATTATATCATTATCTATGTTTAAGTCATTTTTTCATTAGTTCTTTGTACAGTGTAAGTGAGCACTGTGGTCGTTATATGGTTGGTTATTGTTCCAAATATGTTGGTTATGTTAATCCTCATTAATTACACTGTTAGTATCTATATATCTAATGTTAATCTTACAATAGTTTTAAAGAACATTTCTATATTTGTACATAGTTTCATAATTTAATAATTATTTAATATAATTTAAAAAAACCCGTGCGGAGCTGCGGGTACAGCTAGTATTAATATAAAACTGATTCTTCGAAAGAATCTTAGCTGCAGTGGCTATATCTCAGTATATTCTTGATTAGTTGTAATTAAAGACACAAAAACAAAATTTTTAACAAAACTACACAAATTATTTACATGAATGAAGTCACAGACATAAGCCAGTTATATAAATAGTAGTATACGATACCATCATCCTTACTTATAATTTATTAGCAAAATATTATTTCGTTTAATATCGTATTTCGAATTATTTAATTAGTGTAACAAAATTCATTTAAATAAGCTTTTCTAAAAGCAGCTCGTTAAGTGCTCTAGCTCTTGTGAACTCTAGTAAACTAGCTCTTGAACATAAGCTATACTATTATAATGTTAAATTGAGTCTTATTAACTATAGGTAAAATAATATTTTGATTAGTAAAATATTGTTTACTACTGAAACACGTCAACGTGACTAAACTGTATACACTATTGGTAAGCTCATTCTAATCTAAAATCAATGCTGAGAGCTGCGAGGTTTAGAATCAAGTCACTCGGTACGGCCGCGGCAGCTGAACATACATACACTCGAGTGAATTTGAAGCGCAACAGTTCATAAGAAATTCACTTTGGTTTTTTTTCTACTTTATAAATTTTAGCGTTTGTCCATAGTCTTGTCTGATACTAAACGAGGCCTTGATTTAAGATTAAGCACGCTAAACCTAGAAGGGTGTACATTTATAACGATTTTAACAAGATTAATAAAATAAACAGAACCAAAAAAGAAATGCGATGCAAGAGTCTGCAGGAATAAAAAAATTAAGCCGTCACGGTACGCCTGGCAGATGTGAAATATCAAAATTGTTTTGTATAATTTATATGCATAAAAGAACAGATTGCGACAGGAATCAGCTATGGCATAATGAAAATATAAATCATTACAAATTTGTTCCATACAATAATGACTGTTTATTTATTTTATTACGGAAATATTCATTTTTAATAAATAAAAAAGATCAAGTAAGCTCAGGCGCGGTGTGTTTGGGGACATTTATCAAAAGTCGCTAGGACGTCGGCGCTTGCCAAGTAACACTAGTAGAGCAAGTGGCCTACAAGATAGTGTTGCAAATGTTTTTGAGTATTTCGTTAATAGTGCAATGTTCGTGTTTTGCGTCGCCACGTCAACAATCAGGTTTACACTCCGTTTATAGATATTTCCCGTAAAAAAAAAACCTAAAGGGGAATTGACTCTCAAGCGTAGTTGCTGAAGCAAACCAACAGGTGCTTCGCGAGAGATTTTCGAGGGTAGTAGCTACCCAGGCGGACTTAGAAACAGCTCTACCAATACGTCCCATGCAGGTTTACAAATATTATGTTCCTACACGAATTATGTAGGTTATGTTATTACGATCAGCTATAGTCACCCTTACTTCATATACACTCGGTTAATCTCGGAAAACAGTTCTGAGCGTGCCTTTATGACAGGTATTCCACGGTCGTCACCGTGTCGGAAACATTTCCATATCCTAACACCCTATAAATTTTGTTTAGATAACATGTTATAAAAGCAATCCTTTAATTGATTTCAGCTTTATAGACAAAGTGGCTACTGTCGTTCGTTAATTTGTTAGTTAATGGAAAGTATCGATTAGATAAAATCGTGTACATCAAACGATATATTATTTTTCCATTTTTTTTTCTCGTACTGACTACGCTATTGACCTAGCAAGGTCTTAACAACTTCCCCGGACCACAATAAATTCTTCCATTAAATTTGTGTACTTCAGACGAATAACAATATTATGTACTTCGTCTAGCTTTCAAAATTGAAGGTAGAATAACGTTTTCGGATAAATATATACAACCGGACGATCTTTTAAGAAACGGCAAATAATCTATAGGTATATTAAGATAATAAAGCTGAAGAGTTTGTTTGCTTGAAAGCGCTAATCTCAGAAATTACTGGAGCGATTTGAAAAATTCGGTCAATGTTAAGGAAGTATCAAGGAAGCCTAATAACTATATATCATCACTTTAAGACTAATGGGAGCGGAGCACCCATGAAGAACGTTTCAAAATCAGGTTTAACCTACATATTACTTAAAAATATAAAATATATTAATAAAGGCACTTTTTATAATAAAAAATGTGAATTTTAATCATCACGATGATACAATTTTTACAAAGTCTTGTTTGTTTTTAGGTATCTAAGTAGGTAGCCAGACTGTTGGCTTTATTAAATAAATCAGATAAAGTGTCTGTCGACGGCCGGTTGGAGTTTTTTACTTATATCAAGAGCTACTTATAGGCTGATAAATATAAATTAGTGATGTAATTATACTCTTACTGGGTTTTTTTTTATTGAAGCACGACAAAGTGACTGTACTATGCCTGATGTTAAGCATAGTACAATCCAAAAACATCGGCAACCACCGATAGACAGATTATCCATCGCCGGTCGCCGCTGTCATGCCGGCCATACTGACGAAAGTCACCCGGTACTGAATATGCACAGGCTGATCCCGAAACGCGACACGCAGAAGCGAGTCACTATGACGGGCTTTTTCGCCATGTACATGATGGTTGCGACCCAGTCGGGCTGTAAAACCCTATCACCCCGCAAACCCCGGGTTTACTAGATACCGGCATTAGGTTTAAATATTTTATACTAGTTGTTTTCGCGACTTTGTCCGAGTGGAATAGTTACTTTGGGCTAACGCTAACAAGCAGCGATAGCTCTGAAAAGGTAAAAAGACCCTGATTTTAAAACATTTTTTATTGGTGTTCCGCTCCTATTGGTTTTAGCGTGATGATATATACCCCATAGTATTTCTCGATAAATTAGCTCCCTACCACTATTTTTTTTTAATCGGGCCAGGTATATAGCGCTTACAACCAAACAAACAAATCCTCCAACTTTATAATATTAGTATAGATTCGTAAATGTGAACAATAATTCGACGGTAAATATAGTAGATTAGGATAGATTTGGGGCCAGTAAGGCAACAGTGTACCCTCGTGTCGCAGGTGTCCATGGGTGGCGATAATCACTTACCATCATGTGACCTGCAAGTTCATTTGACCCCAATCGCATTAAAAAAATGCCTTTAAACTCAGCTATCTTTACGTGGAAATAAGTTTTAATAAAAAGTAATTGAATTAATAAAAAGTTATCTGCCGTCATTCATCGTAACCTAAGATTGAAAAACTTGACCAATAATACATAAACTATCTGAATAAAATATGACGCTAATTCAAAAATCCGAAAGACTGAGTATATGTAGTGTGATTATACATTTGTTTGTGCCTATTCTAAGGAGATATAAAAATAAATATAAAATAATTTGTGTGTAGTTCACTCGCCGTAGAAGTAAAACCTTGAAAAAGAGAAAGAAAAGAGCGCATGTTTCACTGTTCTTCTATACCCAAAGGCAAGCGAGACAATGCTCCCACTCTACCCGGTACAGTGTTTACTCCCTACCATTTTTAATCACACAAAAAAGGTGCGGATCAAAATATTAAAGCCCTTTTTTCTGTTAACTAATAGTAGTAACAAGGATGAAGGCTGATTTTGGCACCCCGTGGCTCGCGATTTGTACAAGGCTGTCCTGTGTCTGGTACGTGGTCGGACAACGCAACTATCGTGTAGATCTAACATTTTGTTAATAGCTACCTCACTGATTATTACTCTCAATTTGAAAAAAATATCACTTAAGTATCCTATAGGTGTCTTGCGGTAGCCGCACTTGAAACCCAATCCCTACAGGATTAGAGTATTACTATTTTAAACGCGGTTAGCCTGTATTGAAATCTAAGTCAATGAAGTATATCAATAAATGATAGATTTAATATAAACAAATACAGTTAACGTACTTACAGAGGTATGTTAAAATTAGGAGAGCGCCGGAAAGCCACTCGTTTATTAATATGACATCCTGTAATAAAAACATGGCAACGTGTAACAATGCAATCTGTTGCGTATAAAAAAGTGTCAGGCCCTTGTGTTTTGTTGAGGAAATATTACACAGCGTGAGTGATAACAGTCGTAAGGTAGAATTTTACTACTCCACAGAGCGTGGTTGGTGAAAAACACAGTTGTGCCCTTGTCTAAAAGAGCCCATAAAATTCTTACCTTAACGAGCTTTCAGATAACACTCCGACGATAAGGGCCTTTCGGAGAACATAAAATTGTCTTTTTAAATTCTACAACTACTTACATTTCTTGTTTGAGTTGTTTGCTATATGTAACAATTGAATAATCAATTTTCAGTTTAAGAAATTTATACTAAATAAATTGGGGTGTAAGGGGTGTCGAATAACATCATAAGACTTGAGACATCCAAGCCAACCTCACCTGCACGTGGTGCACCCTGCTGAATAACGAACGAGGCAATGGCGCAAGCGGGGTGGTAGGGTTTTACAGCCGGACTGGGTCGCAACCACCATGTATATGGCGAAAAAGCCCGTAATAGTGATTCGCTTCTACGGGTCGCGTTTCGGGATCGGCCTGTGCATATCCAGCTTATTACAGGCCGGCATGATAGTAGCGACCGGCGATGGACAGTGTGTCAATCGGTGATCGCTATTATTTTCGGATTGTACTGTGCTTACCATCAAGCATAGTGCAGTCACTTTGCCGTGCTACAATAAAAAAAAATGTACTGAATCATGTTACAAATCATTACAATGAAATTATATATTGTAAATACTTGCTACTAGTCTCTTTTGTATTCTTTGATGACAAGCGTGTAACATTGTTACCCGTTAGCTTGTAGGTGGTAGAGCCACGCTGAAGCTATAGCTGGTTTTAGCATGAATGGGTCGGCTCGCCCGCGATTAGATCAACCAACCACAGAAAACCGACGTGAAGTAACATTGCTTGCATTGTTGCGTTTCGTTCGGTCAGTGAGAGTGCCGGAGGCCTTCCTAACCCTCCATTTCCCTCTCCTCTCCCTACTCTCGCCTCCCCCTGTTCCTCCCAAACACAGGCTGACAACGCACTTGCGACTTCCCTGCTGCTATTAGTGTCTGTGGACTGTGGTGATCAATTAACACTAGGTAATCCACCTGTTCGTTGGTTTCCTATGACAAAAAAAAACTGTGTGGTCAGAAACCGAACAAAGACTCATCGTACAGAATTTAATAGACATTTGTGGCCTAACCTGCGACCTCTTTTCACAATAGTGGAGTCAATCTCTAAGATAGTATCAATACTTCGAATATTATGAATATAATTTACCAATGAAATACATAACAGTCGATCCACGTGGATTTTGTGTGATAATTGACAAGCATAACAGGCATATGTTTTATTGGATGCAACGGAAATAACTTGACAATATTAATGATACAAATAAAGAGCAGTCAGTGTGATTTTGAAAACAACACAGTAATTACCAGATTTTGCAAAATTAATTTGAAGGTATCGTCCTGCCATTTAGTCCAAAATCAATACGTACAGTAAGCAATTAGGTCTGTATAATTGGACCAGCTGATGTAGTTCGAGGCAGACAGGAATCACGAATTTGTAATTAACCAATTAAGTGCCCAATGTGCGTCATCTCCCTTTTATTTGGACTTGATGACAAATTGTGGGGTTGAATAATCGCTCACTTTTAACTCATCCTAAATGATTCCATTTGCTGATTAACATATGTATTATTGGCCCGCTATAAATACAACCACATACAATTAATCACTTTGAATTTTCGTATACAAAATTTTCAACTTTTTTTTATTAGGTCTACGAAACTGTGTTTAATCTTACGATTTGAAATTATTTATTAATAGTTAAACATTTCTGGACGTAATATTTCCTGAGTTATTTAAATTCCAAATTAGGTAGCTGGTAGATGGCACTACAGATAATGAAGTTTTGATTTAATTTGTTACTTACTTACATTGAAACCAGATGGCACCACGGTCGCGCGCTCATTTATACACAATTAATTCTCTTGTATGATTTTTATTATTATTCAATTTACAATTTCTTTTCTTTTTTTTTTTTAATTGTTGATTGATTTACTTATAAACTATTTATTGATAAAATCGAAAATATTTAAAAACCAGAGGGTAAAGAAACGTGACGCCATATTGCTGTAACGGATTTTGCGTTTCATTGTCGTCCAGTTACCTCCTAGTCGCATCTAAAGAAGTTTGTCAACAATAATAATGAAAATTGTTATTATAATAAACAATTATAATAATATCTAAGTAAATCTTGCTCACTGTATTTAATCTGCACAACATTTAAAGCAGTTTTTCAGCTCCCCTCTACCTACCCTCCCCTTCCCCTTCCTCCTTCTCTTCCTGTCCCCCCGGCCCTCCTCCCAAACACAGGCTGGCAACGCACTTGTGACTCCCCTGGTGTTGCAAGTGTCTATGGACGGTGGTGATCTCCTAAGACCAGGTGACCCATCTGTTCGTTTACCTCCTATGATAAAAAAAAAAAATAATAATAACCGAAGGAAATTAGGAAAAAGGTGCTGAATAAGAGTCCGCAAAGAAAATAAATATATGCTTATACCTAAATATGTATAGATATTATTTCGTCTAAATATAAAACCTCTCCATTTTTATTTTCTTAAATGTCATTGCCGCCATATTGAATTTAGATTAATGTTAGGTAAACGATATTAGGTATCTTAATGATCATCACAAGTAACAAGAAAAAAAAACTTAGAGAGACCTTATTAGTTTAGAGGTTAGATAGTTTATCGATAACTGTTAGTATAAACTTTTTACATAAATCTTTTTAAACTAGCAGTCCTGTTTGTTAATTTATGCACGAAATTTACTTAAATTAGAAGAACTGCTTTTGTACGTTATTAAAAAAGTAAAAGTTCTTACTACAAAATATCTGGTAATAGTTGACTCGTATAATATTAAGAAAAGCAGCATATAACATGTATTTTTTATATCAGGCAAACGAACAGACGGGTCACCTGACGTTAGATGTCGTCACCGGCGTCCATAGACACTCGCAACACCAGGGAAGTCACAAGTGCGTTGCCAGCCTTTGTTTGGGGAGAGAAGTAAGGAGTAGGAAAGGTGGGAGGGGCGAGGGGAGGGAGGTAGTCCACCGGCGCTCTTACTGACCAAACGATACGCGACAATGCAAGCACCGTTACTTCACGTCGGTTTTCTGTAAGAGGGTGATACTACCCTTGGCGAGCCGACCCATTCACGTTGAAACCAATAGCTTCAGCGTAGTTTTATCACCTACAGAATATATTGAATCTTCTCATAAGATATGACTGAAAATAATTTAACTGGAAAAGTTTTGAGTATTGAAGGTGGACGGATAAAGGAAGACCGAAAAAGCTATGGAAGGATTGTGTGAATATTGATATGTGAATAAAAGATGTGAATACTTAGATGGCATCTGATAGGAGAGAGTGGAAATGGTAACGAGTTGTGCAGATCCTACCTAAGTGAGATAAAAGTAAAAAAAAGAAGTAGAAGAATATAAAGAAAGACAATCTACATTTCTGAAACAAAAAAAAAATTAAAGCTAAAAAAAAATATTTTCTTCATGTAGATATATGTATTTATGTATATGTATTATTCATATTGTATACATATTTTTGATCTGAAATATCTGTAGGCGTGGGTAAACCTAATTGTTGGCATGGCGAGACGTGGCGACGTAAAACACTAGTTAGTATTAATAAAACAAAGTTTTGTTTTATTAATGAAATACTTAAACATATGTGCAACCCTATCTGTATAAACATAAGACTCATATTCTTTTGTCGTCCACTCGTTCTACTAGTGTTACGCGGAATGCGCCGACGACCTAGTGCCCTTTGATAAATGCCGCCAATCATACCGTGTTTTTTTCTTTATTAGAAACCGACTTTTGATTGCGGTGCCGGTCGCTTCTAGATTTGATCTATTTCTCAAGTTCAGTACTTTTTTCTCGATGAGAGATACCCCGTATCCGTTTTTTGCACCTAATATTATTTGTCCAAGATTTCATAATAATCACTTAACTTCTTTAGGGACGAAAGCGTAATAGAAATAAACAAACGCACCTCCGCAATTTATAACTTTCAAACGTTTTCTCACATACAAAATGTGATATACAAACACAATAAAACAAAAATTAGCCATATAAGTGTGTGGCGTGCTCCATCTGTACACGACTGACTACGAATATTTTTCTTTTTTTTTTCGAAATGTCTACGCTATTGACCCAGCAAGGTCTTAACAGCTTCACCGGACTACTAAGGCGAGCGCTTAAGGCACTCAGCCGATTTCATTATGGCAACCAGCTCAAGGGTGCACGGCACACCTCGGCTTGGCTGTTGCCTGTTGCATGCAAAATCGCGACCTATCTCAGCTAACCTAGCTAACTATTTATATGTGTATGCGTTGTTGAAACGTATATGTGTACCAAGCATACACGCCTCAACAACTCCTCCATATATTTATTATCGGAAAATTGAGAGTTTTTCAGTTCGATAAGGGAAAAAAGTAAACCCTTCCACTTTCATGTGTAAGCGTGTAGGCGTGCACGTGTGTGGGGTTGACCGTGTAGTGTTGTAGCAGTGATGTATATTTGTGTGTCACCGTATCGCGCAAGCAACGCACTCAAGGGCTCCCTACCGAGGGATCGAACCTAGGCTTGAGCCGCTGCCGTGGGAGGCCTAATCGGGTAAAGGAAGGCCTAATCGGGTAACTACGAATATCGGATCGGAAGCGCAAGCGCAGCGAAAATGTATCGCATCAACTAAGTAGCCTAATTAATGGTACTCTCGCCACACACCCTCTCAGGCTATCGAGACAGACGCGCGTTCGCTAGACTTACATTTCATTTGCTTGTTAATAACTTGTTTTATGTCGGATTGTATACACATGTAAATAATACTTGTGATTAAAAGTTGGTTGTTGTAAAAGTGTGTATGAATATCCAAGGATAAAACCCTTATCAACCCTATACACACATCATACAACACAAGTGTAACAATTCTGTAGTATAACTACCATGCGTAAATAATACATTCGGCAAATGAACATTATTCTTATAGATGTCTATAAAATGCTGAATGCCGTTTTTGAGTATCATATTAAACTGTATTTTACACACAGAAACTCGTTAATTAAACTTGTAATATACTTTAGTCGAGTTCAATAGTTGCACACCGGTATTAGTGTGTCTGAGTTTGCGGAAGCTGCCTGGACTTCAAGAATAGCCGTTCGTGCAGTAAACTTGGGAACTAGAACATAACAATTCTAGATCCAGAGGTTTACCTGAAACTTTGTATCTGGTTATACAATGTAATCAGAAAATTAATCAAAACATTACGAATATCGAATTTCAATGTTTTTGGACGGAAACTTTCTTTTCGTTAGATGTAAATGATTCAGTAACATAATAAAGAGATAGAATTGGTATAAAAGGAAGATTATGTAATTGATTGGTCTGATATTCAAATATCGATATATAAAATTATATCGGAGTCTATTAAAATAATTCTATAAGTAATGTATAGGTTACTTACAGCTTATAATCATAGAGAAATTATTATCAAAAATCAAATTTAAAAGCATAATTTACATAATTTCATACTAATGAGATCGAAATTACAATTAAGATGCAAAATGGTCTATTTGAATTGTTTATGATCAAAAATTGCTATATGGTAATTTTGTTCCCAAACTTTTCTGGTTAGCTACCATCGTTAAGTTTAAAATCTGTCGCCAAATACCTATTGGTGTGTTCCTGTAGCTGCATTCGAGAGCTACTCCTAGTCTAGGTTTAACGTGTTTAGTCCTTGGACCACATAGTTATTTGCTGAAATCAACTGAAATTATTGTCAAACGGTAAAACCTAACTAAAATATATGTAAATCATAGGACCCCGAACTTTTTTGGCTCCTACATCGCTTGTAATGATTTTAGGCGCCCTGCTTAGCTGACATTGATTTTTGCCAATTCCTCGTATTCAAATATCTATGTTTTATAAAGTTGGTTGTATCATTATTGCCTAGATATGTTCTCATATTTCAAAGAAGAAGTATTTAAGTATACAATACGTGTATCAGTATAGTATTTTATGCAAGATAAGCCGAATTAAATCCACAATCTACTTAAATGAGATTATTATTGTTGACTAGTATTTGCATCTCAATGACCCCCAATTTTTTTTCGCTAACATCGACACCTTTCCTAGTTTTCATAAACTCTTGGAGGTCAATATAGACTTTAGGAATCATAGATCTAAATTGTGGAGAAGTATAGGCAATTTAGCAATTTAGATATGTACAATCTATAGAGGTAAGTTCAATAGGTAAATATGAGGTAAGTTGGAGTTTAATGAATGTTGGTAATACCTTGCATAAACACGCATGAAAGTAAACCGTAGTAGCGTCGTCCTCACTACCGAGTCTGCTGTGTAACTTGTAAATTAATGGCGTCGTAAACATTGTCCGTTTCCATTTGCGAACCTCCTATTTGCCTATTCATTTTATCCAAATTAATTTTAACACTCCACTGTCAAACAGTTTTAAACCGAGCTGTGAATATAATCGAACATGAAAATATATATTCACGAAAATGTTAAAAGATATTAATAGACGAATATTTTATTACTTGTGTAATACTTGCGCGTCTTTGGTAGTCTTATTTTTTATATTCTGTTCACGTCAGAGTCAGTCAGATTAAATTCAATATGTATATATATTCATGAATATATTTTAAACACAAAATCTGCTTGAACGTGACTGATGTTTTTAGAAATATCTCGTTTATTATTTCTTTCGGTCACCTTTACTACTCTAAGTAAATTTTTTCTAGTTTCTCCAATTTCCTTTAATAAACAGTTACCTATTATTATTTCACCTATTATTATGATATTAAATTCTCTAAGTCAGTCTAAAAATTCAAACAATTGAGGCTCATAAATCATACACATTGATTGATTGAAATAATTTCGAAAATTGTATATTATTTTAAATATATATTACTTACAAATATTTTTTACTAGCGAATTTTTGGTGATACCAAACTACTTGCTGAAATGAAAATGTTGCGGTGGATGAGCAGGGAATTGGCTAGATAAAATCCGCAAAGAATACGTGCCAGACAGCCTAGGATTGCGCGTCATTACCGACAAGATACAAGAAAATAGACTGCTATGATATGGTCACGTTAAGAGAAAGCCACCAGACTACGTGGGGAATCTGGCACTACAACTGTCCCTTCCGTGCCAGAGATCTAGAGGCAGGCCCAAAACAAATTTCGCTGCCGGGCGTGGTTTCGGCCATGCTCGGCAGCGAGGACGTCTGGGCTGCTGTGGCCTCCTTCTGCGAGACCGTCATCTCACAAAAGGAGGCGGCGGAGAGGGCCCGGGAGGTCGATCCCAGAAGTGGTCCTCTCCGCCAAAGAAGAGCAGCGTGAGGGGCAAGGCGTAATGCCCGTCCCTCCCAAAGCCGTCGCCAAACCTGAGGGGATGGGGCGGGGCCCCCCATCTCCTCGTTGCACGGGTGAGGCTGACGAGGGGAGGCTGCTGGTCGTGTACCCAGTAGCTTCTCTATAGTAGGGCGAAGCCTGGCGTTCACTCGCCAGGCTGCCGCAGGGGCAGTTTCAGGTCAGTGAGCATGCTCGTTCCCTGGCTGCCCCTTCCATGCGGCGGACGGTACACCGTGGGGTTTTAGTCCGTGTGAATCGGACATAACCTACCCTCTCCCCCGGGAGGGTAGCGTATCCGAAGGCTGACTCCACCACGAAGTGGGACTAACAGCCAGGAAGAGACGGAGACCAAGCCCACAAACTGTATCGAATCATTAAGTTTAAAGAGAGACGTCGCCCCTTTGGGTGTTTGCTCACGTTTGTATAATGGGTTGTGCTCCGAGAAATTGTTCAGCATTATGCCTGTGGCTGGTTTCCACCATCATACTGCCTGTCATCGGCAAGGAATTCATCCTCACACACTGGAACCATGATTATCTCGGACGGTCAGATTCCAGAGAGGTTTTCACCCACGAACTCTCCCATTATGGAATAAGCTTCCTACTGAGGTTTTACCTGGAGCCTACAATCATTCATTCTTCAAGGGAACAGTAATTAGGTTATTAAAGAGTCTACAACGCACATATGACACCTTTGATGTTGCAAGCATCCATAAGCTGCGTTGGCTGCTTAACATTAGGCGGCCCACATGGTTCTTTGCTACCATTGTAGTAAAAAAACTTTTGCTCTTGGCTTTACTTTGCTAGTTATAAAGTAGATTAATATATCTATCAAGAACGTAACACAACGTGACGTAACAAACAAACAAAAGCAAGTGTGATAAAGACCATATCGTATCAATATTTGTAATTATTAGGTACAGTATTTGTAAGACTGTCCTTCACTTACACATCAAAAATTCACGTGAAAAGGGGAACATTAAATTGAAATGTCTTTCTAGATTCACGGCGAAGTTACAGCGAACTTTTATGAGACGCAATAAATTATCCAGTGTCATCTCTCTACATGTTCACATATTTCACTGTCTATCCTTACATAACGCTAACTAAACCTGGCGATATGACTTGATACCTATGACCTTTGAGCGACATTATGTTACGATTTCATATGAATGTTTTAAAGGTGCTATGACATTGTTTCTGCCATTTCGTGGCGGGTCGAACGCTTAAAGGTTACGTAGTACTGAATACGGCTGTGTGTCTATAAACGCTTGACCGTTACCTGGATGTTTTAAGAAATTATGCAATTAATTACTAGGTTTATGATGCAACTTTAATTTACGATACTATATAACGTCGTTTTGCTAAACAATATCAATTAAGTATGACCAATTACAGAATTTTATCATTATAAGGCAATACCTATTAGATAAATGTACTTTTAATTTTTATTGCTTTACAAAGTTGATGAATTTTATACTGAAGTTGCTCGAAAAATTGATTTATATTATAGAATATATAGTTCTGTATGTATAGTTAATTGTTTTTTTGGATCTTTTGGAACAAAAAATATTATATAGGTGACTGGTTGCGAATATAACGTTACAAGAATTTTGTCTGTGTGATTGTATGTCCTAATTTAATCTAAAAACGGCTTAACCGAATGTTATTAATTTTTATACACGGTAAGTATGCGCCATTTATAAAACGATACGGTACAAACGTTATCAATACTACTTTTATAATTTTGTCCCCGAGAGGTATTTCATTCCAAAATTAAGACATGAGAATATTTAAAAAAGCATTAAATATATGTAGTTATATTTTAATGGCATGAAGCAAAATAACAAGTCGAAAATTATTGCTACCGCGGGCAGGTACTAGTGTTCCATAAGGAAGCTGAAAAATATCTTATAGATTAAAATTAATGCGCATATTAATTTCTTTATGTTAGATGAGTCCCACATACCGGTTTCGATGAAATGCAAACCAGATCAATTTAACACTCTCGGTCTTGTTGTACAAAAGTTGAACTAGATATATAAATATATTTATTTTGTAGTTAATAAATTTAAGTTGACATAATTACATACTTAAATGGTATTCCGTAAAGAATTTTAATACAAATTACTTCTGGCGAAATCAAATTGCGTACAATTGTTCAAAGTTTCGTTGTAATTAGCTGAATAGTATAATAACGCATAAGGGAAAAATAAAGGAACATAATTTGTATGTACATATAATTTATACTATATAATATTATAAAGAGGTAAAGTTTGTGAATTTGTGACGTTGTAGAGGGTTATCTCAGGATGTACTGGCCCGATTAAAAAAAAATCTTTCAATGCTATGTAGCTCATTTATCGAGGATGGTTATAGGCTATATATCATATATATCATGCTAAGACCAATAGGGGCGGAGCACCAATGAAGAATGTTTAAATATCGGGGCGTTTTTTCCTCTTGAGAGCTTCCGCTGCGTGCGTTACTTCAAAGTAATTCTATTCCACGATAACGAAGTCGCTAGTATTTTTATAAAGAGGTATAGTTTATTCGTTTATAGAACTTCAGAACTACTAATCCGATGTTATATGACACAAGCTATATTTGATTATCATTAATTTTTTTTATGTATTATAGAGAATGGTTTCCCATATATATCTACTAATGATAAGAATGATCCTAGTATTCTCGTCTTATTTGAATGTCGCTGTAAGTTTACATATTCTTATAACTTTCTCTTTGTGTCTATGCCGATTTACATGGAACATACGGACCAAACTATACTCCGCTATTAGCCTAGCAAGTGCTTAACAGCTTACCGGACTACTAAGGCGAGCGCATAAGGCACTCAGTCGTTTTTATTTAGCAACCAGCTTAAGGGTGTACGGTGCACCTCGGCTTGGTCTGTGACCTAGGTTACGTAATATCGCGAATCTAATTAAGCTACGCTAAAATAACCTACCTCTTTATACATATCTATCTAATATATTTAAACGAGCAATTCTTGTATATTTTTATATTGTTATATATTCAGGCTCTCGGAAACTGCGTCAGCAATTTCCATGAAACTACTAAGTTAGATGGTTTCGGAGACGATAAATCGATCTAGCTAGATTTTATTCATAGAAAACATTTTTAACTGAGTTTTCAGGCAATGGAAAAAATATAGCTAGAATATAAAGGTAAATTTCGCCGTTGCTATCAAAACAAAAATTAATAAAAAAAATGAGCCAAATAATACTTAGTATAATCAAAATGAGAATTTTGTTCATAAAACTAATCCAAGACTTAGCGACCTCCGCGGTTACAACGTTGCAATTCAAGCTCATGTAGTAACAAAAAAGAATTTATTTTCAAAAGCTAATGGTAGTATTAAAAACATCTTTGTCTTGGATTCACCATTTGATTGTATTGTGCATCCATTATTTTTCCCAACGATGACACTGGGCATATCACTATTTCTCATAATCGACAGACTACATTTAATTCAATGTCACCCAGAAATACTACCCACCCATGGTGTCGTGTAAAATTAATTGAAAATTGTGTCATTGGTTGCGATAAATTTCTTTATTTTCCTAAAGTTATGTTTGCTTAAAATTTGAGAGCTTTACCACGTGATTTTTGTTTCAAATTTATAATTAATTTCAATTTTCATTTACACATAGATTTTTTAAAATGTTTACATAATTAAAAATTATGGCAAATAATTGAGTAGCCATGGTGAAAACCTTTGATCATAAAAGTTAGACAAAGAACCTTAATAAAGTTCAAACTTTAAAAAATTAAATAGCTATGGTCGAATGTCGACCACTGGGCGCCCACTAGTTTAATTAATTACAAGTTTTTGACTTTCGTCCGTTATCCTGACGAATCCTTTTTTTTTTAACTGACTGCGCCATTGACCTATTAAGGTCTTAACAGCTTCACCGGACTACCTGGTCTACCTCTATTATAAACTAAAAAAATATATTTAATGTACAGCTTTTGGCTTTGTAGTTTTATTATAGTATATATTTCCGTTTGATTATCAAATAAAGTGTAACTGTACATTAAAATGGCGATGGTTTCAATTATAATTCATTTATTTTAGTTCCGTTTTTATCACTATCATCGTCAGTCTGTTAGATACACGCTAAAGGATGGTATGGGCGTAATCACCACGTCAGCCCACGATGTATTGACGATTTAAAACTTCGACAAATCCACAGTTCTATATTTTGCCAACCATGGTGGTATTACAAGAACATTTCTTAGGTTCAGATTTTCTCAGGATGTTCTCCTTCACCGTCTACCGGTAGTTTTATTAATGTAAACATGCCGAGATTCGAACCTACGGACATCGGATTGGTATTGCACTGATCAAACTGCTATTACTAATATGTAACACGTAACATCGAACATTATTGTTTAAAATATTTATAATTGAGCGCTATATTTCCGAGGTTACATTTTGCGGTAACGCGCACGTTAATCTTGGAAGATTCACGCAAGCCTACAACCTCCATAAGTGATGTTCCATTTACGCCTAGCTGTGGTTTACTGTAAGCGTTCGTAGGATTTTCCATAAGATTCCAACCGAGGAAATTAAATCTATTTTTGGTCATTGAAATTACAGTAACATTACGTTTTTTTTTATCAAATATATTCATGTTGTTTATCAAAGTCAAGTACATATTAATTTATATCAGGAAAATAATCTAACGATACAGGTTTGGGGTGTAAGGGGTATCGAGTAACATCTTAAGACTTGAGACACCCAAGCCAACCTCACCTGCACGTGGTGCACCCTGCTGATCAACGAACGAGGCAACGGCGATAGCGGGGTGGTAGGGTTATACAGCCCGACTGGGTCGCAATCACCATGTACATGGCGAAAAAACCCCTTAATAGTGACTCGCTTTTGCGCGTCGCGTTTCGGGATCAGCCTGTGCATATCCAGTACCGGGTGACTTTCGTCATTATGGCCGGCATGACAGCGGCGACCGACGATGGATGATCTGTCTCGCGGTAGTCGCCACTGTTCTTGGATTGTACTATGCTTACCATCAGGCATAGTGCAGTCACTTTGTCGTGCTTCATTAAAAAAAAAAAGGTTTCATAGATATTTTATACGGTTATATTACGGTACAAACAATAACAATTAGCAAAAACAATGAAACAGATTTAATTTTTTACTATATCATATCTTCAGTCAAGGGTTATAAATAAAGATAATTGATGGAATGTTACATGATTAGGATAAATACAAGTTGGATGAAATGGTAAAAGGTGTCTGGGGAAACTTGTGATACAAGAATGCCCTTAAAACTAAAAAAATAAGGCGTATAAACAATATGAGACTAATCATGCTATATGGATCTGAATGTTGGGCTACGAAAGATACAGATGAGAGCAGATTGTATTTAGTAGATATGCAAATGTTTAGATGGATGCGTAGCGTAACTAAATTGGATAAGATCAAGATGTCTCCTATAAAATGAAGTATGAAAATATCATGTTATGGGCATGTCATGAAAGGAGACAAAAGTCATATACGTAGAAAAGTTGTAAGTATGAAGATGAATCGATATGGGAGTAGAGAAAGACCGAAAAAGGTGTGGATAGATTGTATAAAAGATGAATTAAATGACAAAGTTAGAGAATCATAGGTAACAACAAAGTTGACCTACTTACAAGATCAATAAGTATGTATGTCACACATGTGTATATTTCACGTATAAGGCAAATTAAATTACAGCTCGAAGTTAGTTCATAGTTCCGGCTCCTATAATAACCCCACGTTCCCTTCGCTCGTATTGTCAAAGTGAACAAAGTTTTGTTTAAAGGTCAGGACATTTTAGATACCTGAAACGCGGAGAAAGCAATGTAGCATCCCGTGTCAATGAGACAATTGGCCTTCGTTTTAGAGGACGACCCTCAACAATCGATGAGAACCAATAATGTAGGGTTGCAAATATAGGAATACTTGAAATCCAACAGTCTCTTTCTTTGTTATGTCATTCTAGAGTTAGAGTTTAAATAAACTTGCTTTTTTATAGAATATCTGGACATTATTCAGAACGAATAATATTTTTTTTGGAATTATAAATAGATGTAAATCTATCTCATTTATTACATTATAAACGCATTTTACCTGTAATCCGCTGTTTAGAATTGTAGCGTAAAGCTTTACTACTTACATTATTTCTCAATAAACGAGTAAATACAAAAATCCAATCTTCTATTTGGACTGAGTTTGCTGTATTCAAATATAAAAAATCACCAGTTTTATAATATTAATATATACCAATTTACTTAGTCTTAATTATTTACAGCAGAAATAAAGAAACCTTTGTCATCTGCTGGTAATGATGTCCAAAAAAAAAAAGTAAGTTGATTCTAGCTACATTTTTTAGCACAGTTCCTAAGGTTAGCTAGAAGTAATGGAATGGTTACATCTGTCACAGAATATGTGGTATGTGTCTCGCAAAGTTACAATTTCGACAGAGGAATGCCTTAGATACTTCGAAGGATTTTGTTAAGTGGTACGTGAAATCGGTTGAATTATTTTTGGCATTGATTACATTAAGTTTTTTAAAATAGTAATAGATTACTTTACAAAAAAACATATTAATAAGAATCCAAAATTCTAGCGTAGGTGCATTTAATCGGTCTAAAATAACAAAAACATCTGTAGACAAGGTTAATTTGAGTTTATTTGTGCAGCAATAAAATTAAAATTTATAACGGCACAAAACGATAGAAGGAAACAATTTGATTCATTAGTTGCCGCTTTCAAATGTATGGCGTTAAGAAAATTTTAATTGCGTCTTAGCGAAAACAAAAGTCTATAAATTGCCCGAGTGAATATTCCAAAAGTTTAACGGACACGGTAATAAAATTTCATAAGCAACACGAATATAATGCGATTGCTCCGTGAATAAATTATTCGCTGTTTTATTCATTGCTCTCGAACCCTTTCGTGTGCCGAATAATAGGAAACTTCTTCAAAAACTTTTATTGTTTACACCGTTCTTTGAAAAGTCGGCACGAAGGCGTTTTCTCTTTCGGTACCGGTTTGTTGTCTTTCTCTGACATGTTATTGCTTACTCTGAGGCTGTTTCCTTCCTGGCCTTTATTGGATTGATATCGGATTTTTACTTTTTCTCTCTCTCCTCTCTGTAGTATATTGCTACTGTTGTTATTTTTCCGGCTCGTACAATACATTGTAGAAGACGTGGTTATTTTCTTATGAATAAGTGTAGGTATGTGATAAGCTTTGTAAATTTATTAGAAAATATGTCGATATTTCAGTTGCTTTGATAGTTTCAAGTTGAAATATTTCAAATATTTTAAAGATGCTAGAGTCACGCTGAAGCTATTATTAGTTACAGCATGATTAGATCGGCTAGCCCGGAGGCCCGGAGGCCCGGAGGCCACCCTGTCACAGAAAACCGACGTGAAGTAACAGTGCTTGCATTGTTGGGTTTCGTTCGGTCAGTAAGAGCACCGGAGGAGCAACTCTCCTCACCCTTCCCATCTCCTCTTCCCTTAGCACCCACACTCCCTAATACAGGCTGGCAACGTACTTGCGATCCCCCTGGTGTTGCAAATGTCTATGAACGGTAGTGATCACTTAACATTAGCTGTACCACCTGTTCGTTTGCCTCCTATCATATAAAACTCAACAAATAATTTCAGTATATTTATCCAGATTATCGCGCGACGAGCATAATATTTTTAGATACATGTGTAAAGATTCTTTTAAAGGTTTGTGTAACAGTTACCACGTAAATAAGACTACTACTTGTAATCCATTTTCTTCGAACGATTTAGTGTTCTTGTTCAACATCATATAATTGTTTGATAGAGAATATTATCATTTATTATCTAACCGTATGTATCTTACCCCATTTAACAGTCAAATGGGAATAACGTGTTTTGTAAATATTGGCCTTGCAAACTAGAGAGATAACAAGGATTGCTCTACGCAATCTCTCTGTTTGTGTTGACAGTTATAATTTTATTATATGAATTGTTTATGCTACTCTGAAGCAACTGAGTCCTTGATTCTATTTGGCTATACTTTAGAATCTGGTGAAATGCTTTTAGTTCTCTGACTTAACACTATGCTTATAAATACGAATATATGATTTAACTATTTTATAGGTATTTCCGTTATATTGTCTTTGTCATAGTCTTTAATTTATTATAACTTAATTATTATTGTCTAAAGCTTTTTATGTCACTGCTGGTTTAATATACTATTATAATTTATAAGAATACTTACTGTTACTCGCGGTTACACTCATGTTCAAGTTTAAATACCTGTCAACGCAAGTAATTAAGCAATCAAATTCCGTGTAAAGCCAACCAAGTCATTAAGACCTTTGCTATGATATCTCATCTTGTTAACATAGGCATTCACAGTTCGAACGATAATACTCGGAACTCTTCATCATCGGTTTATCAGCAGTTCCCTTTTGCAATTTGCGGCACGCCTTTTATATTCATGACAAATATGTGAAAAACCTCACATGGCACGTTCCATTGCCTTTCGTATTTTTTTGCGATCTGACTAAACTTTAGCTTTGCCTGTTTTATCGTGCGTAATGTCGAGCGCCTAAAGGAAATGGGTGTCAATCGAATTTGTAACTGATTCTGACTAATTTTGAATTTGTGAGGCCCACATGCTGGCACACATGTGTGCTTTATTAATTCATATATTTGTGCTTATTTTTTTTCGAATAGACTACGCTATTGGCCTTACTAGGCCTTTATAGCTTCACCGGACTACGATTTGTGATTAGTTTAACTAGTAAAGCTTTGTAACATTTGCGTTGTTGCGTCCAAGGTAACAGGTAACTTTGGCACCCTTGAGCTTGTTGCCAAGCGGCTGAGCGCCACAAGCGCTCATATTATTAATCTGGTGAAGTTGTAAAGATCCTTCAGGCCAACGGCGTATAGTTAGTTCGAAAAAAAAAGCAATGATGCCGAAGTAACTCAGCCTCGGTTTGAATTATGACCTTGCATGCAGTTTCGTGAATTGTGTCCAACTAATCATTAGAGCTAATTAGCTATATTTGCATGAATATATGCCTATACTCATACGTGAAGTATATACACACATCAAAAAAGTCTAAGCAACATGCGTGATATTACAAATTTTACCATTTATATTAATTAATTTCTAAGTATTTACTCAAACAAAGTGCGTAGGTAAGTAAACTTTTTTGTTATTGACGACATACTGGCTGGTTGAAAAAAAAAAATGATTATGTTTTGTTTGTTCATAAAATTCAAATGACTGCGAATTTGTTTGAATTTAAGTGCGTTTTAATTGCTACGTTTAGTCTTGATTTTATAATCTTACCAACCATTTAAATAAAGTTAGCGACAAAATTGAATTGTTAGATATTCTTTACGTGATATAGCGACGTCATTTGATGGCAGATGAAATGCAAAGAGCTGTAGGGATGTTGCAAACGGGAAGTGATCAATCTCAGGTATCTCGACATTTTGGCATTCACAGAAGTGTTATTTGTCGTCTTTGGCAGCGCTACAATAATACAGGAGAACCTGCTGAACAGCATCCAAGCCGTAAAAGGAATACAACCACTCGGCAAGACCGGTACATACAACTGACTGCAAGACGCCAGCCGATGTTAACCGCTCCAGAGATAAGTTTGAGGCTACAAATTTCAAGTGGTGTTGATGTAAGTTCTCAAACTGTGCGAAATCGACTGCATGAGTACGGCCTACGAGCTCGACGCCCAATCAGGTGCCCACCGATACGTCACGAGAATCGCGCTCGTTGATATGAATGGTGTAGAGAACGCATAACATGGACCCAGGAACAATGGGATAAAATTATGTTTTCCGATGAGTCGCGCTTCGGGTTTAAGCCTGATACAAGAAGGGTGCGAGTGTATCGTCGGCCCGGAAGTACTGAAAGGCTCAGGTGCGTTCAGAAAGTTCATCTATACAGCGGCTCAACAGTTATGTTATGGGCGGGTATTATGAAGAACAGGCGAACTGAGCTCGTTTTTGTAAATGGAAACATGAATGCTGAAAATTACATTGAGGATATTCTCAGACCTTATGTCTACCCATTTGCACAAACCTTTGGCTCCGATTTGAGGTTAATGCATGACAATGCGCGTTCACATACAGCTCGGCGAACCAGTGAATACTTTGCAACGGAGAACATCCGGGTATTGCCCTGGCCTGCACAATCGCCAGATCTCAACCCCATCGAGCACGCATGGGACATGCTCCAGAGACGTGTTTTGAAGGACTTGGACGGAGCGACAACAACCCAACAACTGAAGGATTTGCTACAATTTCATTGGGAGCGAATACCGCAAGATGACATAAACAGTCTCATTAATTCAATGAATAATCGTTGCCAACAAGTTCTGAATAGCAGAGGAGACCATACTTTGTATTAAATTGTTTTATTCTTTCACAATAAATACATTTTCTTTAGAAATTTTATTTGGTAAAAAAAAAGTTTAGTTTCTTATGTATCTTAGTTTCTACAGTATATTCTAATATTGTTAATTTCTGTTATTAAAAGAACTTGTAAAGACAACAGCTGTTATTTTTACATCATAGAACCCTAAAGATATTATTTTAAAAATAAAATACATTATAATGTGAAGAATCATCCTAAAATTAAAATTAGTACACATGTACTAAGCAACATTGCTTAGACTTTTTTGATGAGTGTATATAATACCTGACAATTTGCAAAATCTACTACCTAAATAAATAAATAAACATTCACTTTTAGAATCTATTCACCTGTTAGTGGGCATGCAGTTATGAAGTGCAGTGTCGTATGTGACGTGAGCTAGTGAATGGAAGTGTCATTGTATAGAGTCATCCGAGAATCAATGTACCTGCCTATACTGAGCTACCTAGTAACTTGCATCACACGGATACCGACCTCGACCGTCACTCAGCAGTCACTTTTGATCTTGAATAAATATACCTTGACATACAGGAACAGAGACAACAAAATATATAAATATATATAGTGCCCCGACCGTACTTCGCATTGGTGCCGTGTACTAATGCGCTATGTGCGTTACTTTTCTTACTTCAAAGTATCACTTTTTTATTTATAATATTATTACTTGAAATTAATTCTACGTAATTATTACACTTTATTGTGTTGTATAAAACTAGCAATCGCCTGCGATTTTGCTCGCAATGAATTTATATAAATAAAAATCTATTATTCAAAAGCCCAGATCTATTTCGTTAATTATGTAATTATCATAACAAGATTTGTATGAAATAAATATCTTAAAAATCAAACGGTATAATGAAAAAATTGGGGTGAGAAATATTGATATAAAAAGTGAGTAAGTAGGAAAGAAGACACTAGAGAGATATTCAAAAATATTGACAGATTAACATTCAGAACCTATTTTATTTCATTACATAGTTGTGCTGTAAATTGATGATTTTGGTCTCTTTTCTTAAACGATGTAAGTGCATTGTTTAAGGCATTGCTGTTCACAGCTCATCAAAGTTTCAGAAGCTTAACTGCGTAAGAGTTGTCAGAGAAAAGGCTTTTTGTGTTGCGTGTAATTTGAAATTTGTAATACCTCCTAAAATATTGATTGAAATGACACACTTTAATGGGCTATTTTAATTTATATTAAGTGCCAATTGGAACTAATGTGTTTAATTGGATAAGAATTAATACTGTATAGGTTAAAACGACGTTACAAATAACAAATAAACGTTTGATAATATGAAAAATACAAAAACAATTACTGCAAGTTATCCTCAAGCGATAAATATGTACTATGAGGTACTTTTTGTAGGCATTTTGAAAAGGCATAATACGGTAGTACATTATTTTTAAATATCTTCATAAGTTCGTTAGTATACAACGACTTTTTGTAAATACGATATACATGTGTTATACATATAAATCTCTCAAAAAAATATCTCTATACTATAATGAAAACCGAATCAGAATATACCACATTAGCGGGATCGGCTGACGTTGTCCCACCCTATTAGAAAAAAAACCTTGACAAATTATATATACCTAAACCTTTCTCATAAATCATTTTATGTATTATTGAGCTTATCGCGAACAGACAGACAGACGTGACATAGGACTTGTTTTATAATATGCAGTGTTTTTTTTTTTCTAAATGACAAACAACGCTTTTGACCTGGAAAGGTCTTTACGGCTTCAGCGAATTACCGAGGCGAGCGCTGAAGGCACTCAGCTGATTTGGTCAATATGTAGTGACAGTTTAGAAGTATTATGGGAACACATACTAGCTGACACGAGAAGCGACTTTGTTTTATAGATATATATTTTGCTATAATTTTAAATATTTCCTTAAAAGTATGCCCTTAACCCAGCCATCAAATAATTAATTTAACAGAGTATTTGAAGGTTATTTTGAGAGATTCGAGCTAACAGCCTGTTGTTGTACTATTCGGGTGGTTGCTTTATCTATCTATCTATCTATCTAATGCCTTTAAACGAGCGATTCTTGTTTTTTTTTTATATTGTTATATATTGAGAATCTCGGAAATGTCCTCAGCGATTTCCGTGACACTTAGTATATGGGTGGTTTCGGGGACGATAAATCGATCTAGCTAGATTTCATTCATAAAAAACTTTTTTCTGAGTTTTCAGGCAATGAAAAAATATAGCTAGAATAGAAAGGTAAACTTCGCCACCCCTGCCAAAACAAACAAAGCCCAGATGGAAACCGGCTGCTTCAAAATTCCATCTAACCCCAGTTTGAATCCAAGTGACAGCAAAAGTGATATTTTTTTTAAATATATTTTTTTTTATAGAAAATGCTAATTTTGTGAGGCAAACCTAACAGTTTATTTTAATTTAAAAATGTTTTTAATGAACTAAGCTAGGCTCGGTCGTCCAGGTACTAAAACTGAATTTGATAAAAAGGAATTATTCCTAGATGGCATTAAATAAATAAATATGATGTACAATAACTATATTTAGGTAAAAGCGAGACGTTACGAATAGAAGCTTATCTAACATATATATGAAAGGTGGGTGAATACAAATAACGAGAAATATAATTTATGATGAAGGTCCCACCTACGCAAACAAGTAATGTGGAAAAAAAACATTCGCTGCTGACCTAAGTCAACTAACCGAACGGTCGCAGATAAATAAAAGACGGTAATGAACCCTCTTCGTGCTGATAAGTTATCGACACGGCCGGACGATATAATCGGAAATGCATTACGTTGTTAAAAGTTACTACTTACTCTATTTTTAACTGCAGCTGTTATTCTATGATATACTTTGTTTTTATTTTTTATTACTAATTTTTGTTTTGAATAGTAATGTTTATTTCTTAAAACTACATTTTGGAAACCATTCTTTCCGATTATTACTGCCATTGTCGTGTAGTTCACAAGCGTGGTGTGATTATTTCAATTATCCAACAAGATGGTGGCTCCCTTATTAGAATCTTCCAGAGAGTTTATGTGGCATCTTAGTATTTCATGCTTCGTGGTATTGTTTTCCATTCACTTAACTTATGCACAATAAACTAACTATATTACGTAAAACACCACCAAATTTACAAAATATAGAGTTCATTAACACGAGATTATGAATAATATATAAAATCCACTACATGACAGACTCAAATCCCGCCAAAATGTCAATAGTCAAGTTATGGTAAAATTGATATTGTGTAAATATTCTTTGTATTCAAACACATGTCGTAGAAGACGTTTATATGGACGGTATGAATGTGAATACGCTTCTGCGCGATTAATTAGCTTTAAAACACTTATGTGATCGCCATTTGTCAAATTTGATGCGTTTGATTTTTCAAGTTTATATCACTCTTTGTTAATTATAACAGTGTATATATACATATCCTCGCCAAACTACTGCGCAGTACATAAATTTAGGTACTAATATACCAAGTACATTACATGTATTTAACACCGAGATAAATTAAGGATAAATATATGTCAATTGTAGATCGCTATAATAATATTTTAACTCTGTTTTGTATCTCTTGACGATATTATGTACTAGATGTTTGTATTTTATTTAATTAATGCCATTATCTACTAGAAAATTAAGCGATATTGAATTTCTTTATTAAAGTAAACATTATTTTTGGATATTATGAAGAATTCTTTTAAAAGGAACGCATTAATTAATTTATTGTGTAAGAGATAAATTAGCGGTTATAAGGGATCGTTTTATCAATTAGTTGTTTAATAGTGAATTCTTACTTGATTCATATATCTATACTAATAATATACTAATCTATACTAATATTATAAAGAGGTAAAGTTTGTGACGTTGTGATGTTGTGACGTTGTAGGGGGAAATCTCAGGAACTACTGGTCCGATTTGAATAATTCTTTCAGTGTTATATAGCTCATTCACCGAGAATGGTTATAGGCTATATATCATCACGCTAAGATTAATAGGAGCAGAGCAGAGATGAAGAATGTTTCAAAATCAGGATGTTTTTCCCTTTTGAGAACTGCTGCGTGTTAGTGTATCTATTCCACGCGAACGAAATCGCGGGCTAAGGCTAGTGTATTAATATAGGTAATTACTTTATTAATGTTACAAAACTCAAATCTTTTAGTTTTTTAACATTATATAGAAATATTGCAATCATAAAATTATAGCTTATTTTCTACTATTTTCTCTTATCGTGAATTTATCGTTCTGTTTTAAAATAACACGTTATTTCATTTTACGATAAAAATTGCATTCCTAAACAAACGTCTCGTAATAATATACAAATACATTAGCTGATCACTAGACTCTGCTTTCGTGAAAATAGTTTTATTGTTTTTTAGAAATTACCGCTGTTATAACAAAAATGTTAAATATGTATTATATACTTGATTTAAAAAAGTTTTCGTACTATATGCACTGCGTTCGCCGCGTTCGCGTTCTCCTTTTTTCGGAAGTCTAACCAAAGCGAGACAAAAGAGCAAGATGGCGAACATTCTGCGCGGTGCATTTAAATCGTAAACTTTTTAAAGCCAGTATTCAATACATATTTAACTTTTTTATAATAACACCATACATGTTTTTTTTTTTTTTACTTTATTTTTGGCAATCAATCTTTCAGATTATTACTGCCATTGTCACGTAGCCAATAAAATCACAAGCGTCGTGCGATCATTTCAATATCAAGCGTCGTGTGAATCAATATTTTAACATGATGGTGAATCTCTTGTTAGAACCCTCCAGGGAGTTTTTGTGGCACCTCAAAATTTCATGCTCCGTGGTATTATTTTCCATTCACTTCACTTATGCACAATAAACTAACCATATTACATAAAACACCACCAACTTTACACAATATAGAGTCAAGTAACACAAGATTATGATTAAAATATAAAATCCACTACATGACAGACTGAAATCCCGCCAAAAACTCACCATACATGTTTTGCGTATATTTATTGTGTACTGTCTAATGTTTATAATTGTAATTTTATGATTAACTTTAAAAATTGTTTTATTATTTTTGATTTACGCTTAGCAAGTTTTATTACCATTTATTGCAAGGTGATAGAGCTACGCTGAGGTTATAATCGGTTTCAGCATGAATGGGTCAACTCGTCCGGTGTAGTACCAGCCTCTCACAGAAACACCGACGTGAATTAATAGTACTTGCATTGTTACGTTTCGTTCGGTGAGTGAGAGCATCCGAGGCCCACCTCTCCTCCTCTTCCCCCTCCCACTGCCATTATACTGTCAAACACAGGCTGGCAACGCACTTGTGCCTCTCCAGCTAGTGTTTGTCGATGGCGGTGATCACTTAACATTAGGTGAACCACCTGTTCGTTTGCCTACTATGATATAAAACAATTATTATTAGATTTTATAAAAAGGCCGTGGTAATACACTAGACAGTCTTACTTATTCATAAGAAAAGGCTGTGCCAAAATTCGTTCCGCTGTTTTGAAGGTTAGTTTAGACAAGCAAGAGAAATTTTTGTCTCATTTCTATGTATATATTTGTGAATAATATAATAAATAGACTTTTCACAAATTGTATCACACATTATTTCGTATACATTTCCAATACAAACATAGATATTTCTCGTTTTAATTTAAGTCAATTTCGACACGTAGTCCATACATATAAGTTATCATTTCAATTTACTATACTCGTATGTATTGATAATGAAGATACACATCCTATATGGCTCAATTATGTCCAAAGGTACTGACGTGTCGGCATGTGTCTATGACCATTCTATGCAGAATTTCTCGTAAATGGTTCTATAATACTTTTTTTTATTCGATTGACACTTACCCACTTTTATTAAACGCCTAACAAAGGGAATGAGAATCTAAGAATATACATTTTTTTGTCTTTTTTTTCTTGGCAAGCAATCTTCTAGTAGATTATTATAGTCATTATCGAGTAGGTTTTCATTACAAGTTTGTTGCTATCATTTCAATGCTCTAACAAGTTGGTAACAATAAAATATAAATTAACTACATAACATTCCAGAGAATTGGTCAAAACCTGTACTATAAGTTTTAAGTTGTCTAATATAAGTGTGTTATTAAATCTAATACCTTTAAAGGAGAAATTCTTGTATATTGTTATATATTCAGGATCTCGGAAACAGCGTAAGCGATTTTCGTGAAACTTAGTATGTAGGTGGTTTCAGGAACGATAAATCGATTTAGATTTCGTTCATAGATTTTTTTTTAAATCCGAGTTTTCAAGGCAATGAAAAAATAGAGCTAGAATATAAAGATAAATTCCGTCGTCGCTCTTAAAACAAAAATAGCTCAGATGGGAATAGGCTGCTTCGAAAATCCGTCTAACCTCAGTTCGAATCCGAGTGACAACAAATATACTATGTACTATTATACTAAATAAGCAGTGGTATTGGAATGATATAAATTAATGTGTATGTACTCACTAGTGTAACATTTAGAAGCTACAGTCGCAGTCGTTCCCCGATAAGGGAAGTGCTCACTTGATAACGGGTCCGCTACGCGCGCTCGTGTGATGGTCTGATGGTACCTAATTGCACTGCTCTGCTTCATACACAGTTCAACGTCACGAGAACACTGTAATTCGAAACTACTACAAAAATGCTATAACAAATAATAAAAATATAGTTTACACGCCTAGCCCATACATTTGAACTGAAAGTTTAGAATATATTGAGTGTCAATTGGAAATATGGCACATAGCATACGTAAGCTTTAGGAGAGGAAATTGAAACGGAAAAGGGTTCCCGGTAGAGGCCGGAATAGCACAAAAAATGTCTGGAACTGATAATATTGTAATGTACGATGTTTTCATTTGTACCACCTTGTGGTATTCTTGAATTATTACCTTCAATGTCTTCATCGGAAACTATCAAATATGGCGTATTTAGTGCATCGCTATAGTAAGCATATTATTTTAAATCATAAATTATTTTTTAAACTGCACACTTAATTAATGGTTATATCACTCTAAGTTACTTATCAGTATTTCGATTTTTGTCCACAATTATTATCAATGTTCATTTATTTCGTATACGTCGCATATCTGTAATCAATGCTGGATATCAATCGACTGCGAACGACTTTGTGACTGATAAGATATATTAGTAAGTGTTAGCTGTTTAATAGTAACCAAAACGTATCGAGGATATTTCAATTTTCTCCTACATTTCTATTTAAAATATTTACCGGAAGTTGAGTGATGCGCATATCTCTACCGCATCTCGTTTTACGCAGCCAATCGCCTCCGACCTCACGCGACGGACCTCTACACCTCGTCTGTCTTTGTAATTTGTACTTAGATCCCGTAGTCTCGCTCAGTCTTAGTTCGTGCCTCGTCGCGTGTAGACGTACGTTCCGATCACGCAGACGCACGCTCGCGAGCTTTCGAATTAAACCTGTGGATTATCAGTGACGTGTTATTACAATAATAATATAAAAAAGAAACATTGTGTTTTTTCTCTGGATTGACTTCGATCCATCTGCCAATCGGGGGACGAAACAATAATAAAATTAACACGTCCAAGGTCAGTATGTTATGTGCTTTGCGAATAATAATGCGATTGGATGCATTCGGAATGCCACTTGTCCAGTCTCATATCGGGTACGTTAAAAGTATGCACGTTGAAGTTTTTTTTTACATTCGTTTGTAGCGAGTTCGTTGACGTCTCGCACCCGGTTTGTTTCGGAATTACTTTTTGTTGTTCGATCAATGCGTAACGTGGGAGTCGTTTCTGCGTTCGATAAATCTTGAGTTCATATAAATAAACATATAGAAAACATGCAGAATATATCGATATATAGTCGAGATTCGTTTTATTTAAATCTGTGTAATATTTTTCGATCCATCTTGAAAATAATACGGGTATTGTTGTCACTCAGAATAACGTGATTTAACATGAGCATATCCATAATTTCAAATAAGATTCGTATAAGAACGAGTCAATAAACTATGACATTACAGCCGGTAAATTGTAATCATGTTTATTGTAAAGTAAATAGTAAACTTATGCAAATAGTTATGTAAAAATATTTCGAGTTATATAGGTAATTATAGATTACTAAAACTGTGTTTTATAAATATAAAAATTGTGACTCATTATAACGACCTATTTTCCTTGTTCAGTTGAATATTGCTTATAACATTAGGATGAGCTCATGATTTTTTACTTTGAAAAATCGTCCTAGAATTGCTTGAATTTATTGTTTAAGTATGGTTTAAAGAATAGTAGATTCGTTTCTTCGCATGAATTTGTATTGAAAATGTGATTAGGTTTGTAAGATGTTGACTCAGTATATTTTTATATTCAAAATGAAAAGTGAATTATATTATAATGTAGTATTTATCTACTGGATCAGAATTGAAAGTTTTTGTCGAAATTAATCTATTTTAACGCAAATGATGCTTGTATAATTTACAAGTATATGAAAAACATGTTTCTGGCGTTAAAAAAATACATATACTTATTTAGGTTTGCTCCGCCATTTAAAAAAGGGAGTCACTCAAAATGCCTAGACTATCAATAACAAAAAAAAAAGAAATGCATCAGAACAACAAAGTAACAAAGTTGACTTGAGGACAAACAACTTCTATTATTTGAGTCTAATGTCATCATTTTTGGAAAGGGAGTAACTTAATATTGACGGAATAAATACGGATTATTCTTATCTCTCCCCTTGGTGGCTATAACGCATAAATTAAAACAATAAACAACCACTCGAAGCCCATTTTTATGTCATTTATACAAGAATTACTTAAGCCATGATGTATCGTTGTACGATGCTACGATGTGTATATACAACTAGCCTGTGCCCACGACTTCTTTCGCGTGGACATAGTTAATTTGGGCTAACTAATATGTAGCTAAAGCTCTCAAGAGGAAAAAACACCCCAATTTTTAAACATTCTTCATTGATGCTCCGCCCCTATTGGTCTTAGCGTGATGATATATAGCCTATAACCATCTTCGATAAATTAGCTATATAACAATGAAAGAATTTTTCAAATCGGGCCAGTAGTTCCTGCGATTACCCCCCCTACAACGTCACAATTCACAACGTCACAAACTCACAAACTACCTCTTTATAATATTTTATATACAATGAACGCTTTGCCGGCTAAATATTAGTTCAAAGAATTAATTAATAATCCTAACACAATTACCGTTGATATTGTATGTGTTTTTTTGTAGTTTTAGTAATTAATGTGCATGGAAACTAACAATCTTTGACGTCATTTTCGAAAAAAAAAAAAAAATATTTTGCTTATAAACAACAATGAGTTTTTGGTAGATATTTATAATAGAAAGAATTGTATTTAAAACATTCAACCTTATGGCGTGTTTAAAATAAATAAGACTAAAGAGATGTTGTCAGTCAAAGGAAAGTTTTAGCGATCCATGACTGAAGTTTGTCCAACCAGTAAACGTTCGACGCGAAGTTTTTAACATATTTTAAAACAAATGCCCGTCATTCGAACTTTCTAGAATTATACGAGTACCACGGGAAGACGGAAACGAGGATAGTTTTTAAAGTAAAATCTCGTGAACTAACCGACTGGGAGTTAATTAGAAAGGCGAATTGGTCGCTGTAGGTTGATCTTTCGCTGTACGGCGGATGCTGTTAAAATCGTGCCAGTATTTAGCACAGCTTTAGTAGTTAAATACAAACAAATACACACATATAGATTTTAGGACGGCCATTAAAAAAATATCATGCATCAAAAACCAAAATAGCTATGTCCATTATGACGATAAGGGAATTCCACTGCTGTTATCTTGAATACTTAGTTATACATTCCCAGATAATAACGTGGCTTTATTCAGCATAAATATTGATTAATTTTGATAATAGATAAGCGTAATGGATACTGGAATTCATAATCGAAATCCATACCATATTTAAGGAGTACATCAGAATGTGCGGCTTAATTTTAAAGCGCTTTGTTTGAAGAGGCGATCAAAATTATGCACGGCCGCTTCCATATTCCTGGTGCGTCAACTTGGTGCCGGTAACGAGTTTTGTTCCCCTTTCATTCGAGAACAGCTGGTAGGGCAATTTTAGCTTCGAAATTAGACTGCTTTTAAATAGCACTTATAAATTCGGAGGTGGTATAGGATTTGAAAGCTATATATATATGTTTCTTACTTGAAATCTATTATACGCGTATTATAAGTATGGTTTTTTTTACTTATAATAATATTATTGCTTGAAATGGATTGTATACATTTATTACACTTGTGTTGTATAAAATCAGTAATCACCCGCACTTTTGTTCGCGATAAATCTTTCTTTTGTCATAGGAGGTAAACGAGCAGGTAGTTCACCTGATACTAAGTGATCACCGCCAGGTTGTCAGAATGTGTTTGTGTAGGAATGGAGTGGAGGAGGGGTGGTGGGCCTCCGGCGTTATTACTGACCGAACGAAACGCAACAATGCAACTTCTGTTACTTCATGTCGAAGTTGCTGTAAGAGGGTGGGATCATCCCAGGCGAGCCGACCCATTACAACAACCCTCACGAAATTAAAATAAAATCTGTATAAATAAAAATTAATTGCCTAAACTCTTCTTTCTATTTGTATAATTATTTTTTGTTTAATTTGTAATTAGCATTACAAGGCATGTATGAAAGAAAACGTTTTAAATATCGTACTGTATGATGGTAAATATTGGATTGAAAAATATCCGTATAAAAATTTCCGAGTCAGTGATAAAGAAAATAGTCTCATATTTTAAAATATTAACAGATTACCGTTCTGTTGCCATTATTTAACTATGTGGTATTTTTGTAAAGGAAAGATATGATCTCGTTAATACATAAAGTATAGAAAACTTAATAATAGAACAATCAGCGCCACCCAGTGCGACCTATAGGAAAAAAATAATGGCGTACTTACAGATCTCTATGAACTTCAGGATGAGTGGTCGAGAAGTGTTGCAGTTTATTGATCTTAAATATACTAATAATCAGGTAATAGTTAGGTATAGCCGTTTGTTTATTTAATATTATGTTTTATTTTCATGCATCCTTATCTTTATTACACGTATAAAAGGCAAAGATTCTCTGCACGTCTGTCAGTAATTGTTTATGCAGTGATGACAATGGTGTAACAGTTCGAGTTATTGGATTTTTGTTTTCAGTTATATATTTTTTTCTGGTCAACTTTTGTTATACATAAGATATTGTGTGCATTAAATTGTTTATAAATGAAAATTATTAAATATTGTGATAGTAGATATTATAAAATGGAAATTACAAAAAAAAATCTGTAGTAGAAACTGCTTTTACGTGACAGATTATACCTAAAAATGTTAAGCGCAACATATAAAACATTGACCTTAATCGCCTTAGATACTTTTGAAATTGATATTAAATAAACATATATTTAAATAAACTATGTACAGTACCCCTGCTTTTGTTTTGACATGTCAGGTAGAAGACGGAGATAGTCGTTATCCTTGTCTATCGCAGTCGTAATGCACGATACAGAAGACGCTTTACAAAACCTCCCGCACACCAGATTAGGCCCCACTCGGCGTGGAGCCCTTGAGTACGCTGCTCGCGCGATACAGTGACACTAAATCTTACATCACTGCGACAACATTACACATATCACCTCCACGCACCTCCACATATCACCTCACGCACGTGCGTGACATATGCTTACACATGCAAGTGGAAGGGTTTTATTTTCCCTTAACGAACTGAAATAATTTAGAAAAATTACCCGACACAAAAAACACATAAGATTTGTCGAGGTATGTACGCTTGGTACACAATTATGTTTCAATAATTCATATAAGTATGAATATTTAGCTTAGCTTAGGTTAGCTCAGATAGGTCGCAAATTGCATGTATCAGGTAACAGCCCAAACCGAGGTGTGCCGTGCACCCTTGAGCTAGTCGCCCAAATAAAATCGGCTGAGTGCCTCGCCTTAGTAGTCCGATGAAGCTGTTAAGACCTTGCTAGGTCAATAGCGTAGTCAGTACGAAAAAAAAGGCTTTACAAAACCGAAGCAAGTCGATCTCAACTGGATGTCTCACTCCTGCCCCCAACGTGCCAAATCAAACGACTTTTGTAATGTTTAAAAAGCTTTATTAAAAATATTTTATAATTTTGTAGATCACGAGAGCGGAACCACGAGTAAAGCTATGATAAGCGTGATATGGTATGGATACGGAACTGTGTTCTCATATTTGAATAACTAATTATTTAAATTTACTACTTGAAGGCGCACGAGAAACAAGTTAAACAAATTTTTATTCATAAACCTGACATAAGTTGAATTTCAACACGAATGAAGGTGTTTTGATATCAGAGGTATTAGCTATTAAAAAGAAATCAATAATCGTATTCGCTAATGTTAGATTATAAAGTGAACTTCATTATTATTCAATTCCAGGATCTATACTAATATTATTTAGATTTAAGATATTTTTGGTTTGTTTTTTGTTTATTTGAACGCGCAAATTTCTGAAATAATCAGTTAATTTGGAAAGATGGTCGCTAGGAGTAGACTAATTAAGAAATTGCAGGTCGAAGCTTACGAAGTATAACCGAAGTAATAGTGCAAATAACTCATGTAGGTTTTCCGATAAAAAAATATATGGAGGAGTTATTGAGGCGTATATGCTTGGTACACATATACGTTTCAACAACTCATACATATATAAATAGTTAGCTAGGTTAGCTAAGTTAGGTCGCGAGTTTGCATGTAACAGGCTAGAGCCAAGCCGAGGTGTGCCGTGCACCCTTGAGCTAGTTGCCCAAATAAAATCGGCTGAGTGCCTTAAGCGCGCGCCTTAGTAGTTCGGTGAAGCTGTTAAGACCTTGCTTGGTCAATAGCGTAGTCAGTTCGAAAAAAAAAGCTCATGTAGCGTGACGCTGTTCGTGGTATTGGTGGCAGCATGTCCGAGCATTACCGAGTATCTCCGATAAGGTCCGAATCGAGAATGGCTATGTTCAGACTCAACTTGTATTTTCCATACAACAATCGAACTTTGTAACGACTTTCTTAAAGTTTACTTCATTTTATTTTGTCAATCAAAATTTTACGATTTTAACTCGAGTGAAAATGCGTATCACAGGTTATATAATTAATAATTTCAGTTCTATTTCAAATTCCTAAATAATTTGATCCCGTTTACAGTACAAAGTTCGATAAAGTTCCGAACACGTTTAATTTAATCCAATACATAGGTGTTCGTGTCGACTCCTATAGATATCTATAGTTAATTATAATATTTACCTGCTCTTGCGTGCTTCGAATCAAAGTTATGCGAAACTAACTCTAATTGGGCAAATGACGTAACCTGGAGTTTTCTCGCGAGACTTCGCAGTCAAGTATGAGTAATTACAGTTAACCAGGCTTCCGTTCCGCTATGCGAAACGAGCGTACGCCGTGGGAACGAATAGGAAGATACGAGAGCCGAATGACTTCCAAACATAAAGTAAAAAAAAAATATATTTAGAAATAAAATTGATTAGGCAAATAATAATCATTTATGTGTAACTACCGACCCAACCCAGCTTCGTATGAGTGCAATGTAGATATATCTATTTCAATGAAATACTGTTAAGCGCAGTTTTGATCTACATAACGTGTCCATCGTATGTAATGCATTAAATTGGATAAGGAATAGTAGTGTATTGTATAAAATAGCTTGGTAAATTGCATATAATTATTTTTGTAAAAAGATAAAAATGGTTGTTACTGTGGGTATTATCCTTTACAAATAAATATGTAAATTATATATATCATCGTCGACTTTTCATCGATCTTTTTCAGATATACAATTCCGTTGTACATTAATATAATCTATCTGGTAAAGTTTAGCCAGCGTTTGAGATTTAACCCCAATATGTTTGTTACGACATCACATTACAAATCTTTGAATTTTTTGGCTTTCTGTGCTACAATATGTATGTACTATACATATAAATATTCCTCTTGAATCACTCTATTTATTACTGAAAATTGTATTACAATTCTTTAGATAGTTTAAAAGATCTAAGGGAATAGACAGCGGAGGCGACTTCATTTTATACCATGTAAAGAAAACTGTTATAATAATACTACCTCGTTACTGTTTAATTTATCTTCTTGTATAAATAAAAATCAATTGTCGAGTGTATGTAAGCGCATGCGTTAAGAACAGCTGCATCTATATGGCTAATTCTTTTTTTTTTATATTTGCAATTGTCAGGTCAAGGTTTGTAAGGTAAATTGAAAGATTTAAAAAAATATGATTTTTTCATAAGTTCACCCGTTTAAAGCCAGGGTGGGCGCTTAATGTTTAATAATAATTTAAAAAATGAAAAATATATTCAATTGCCCATTGAATTGCATACGTTCCAAAGTCTATAAGAATATGAAGAAACCTATTCGTAACCGTGTTTTGATCCTGGCCATTTTACAATAAGTAAATAACAGGATAGAAGTAACTGTGAGTTTCCTATAAAACACATGTTAAATTGTATGAGGATAATTAATAGTAATATAATATATACATATATCACATACTTGGTTACAACTATCCTAGATTTTAAATGTCCCTTACTACACAAAGGAAGATTGGTTTAACGCCAATAATTTAAATAGTATCACCACTACATATTATAAAACGAAGTCCTCTTCCACGTCTGTCTGTCTGTCTGTTTGCGATAAACTCAGATACTACTGAACGGATTCTCATGCGGTTTTCACCAGTAGATAAAGTTGATTCATGAGGAAGGTTTAGGTGTATCATTTGTTAGGGTTTTTTATTATTAAGGTGGGATAACATCCGCCGGGCCTGCTTGATATATCGTAATATATGTCTACATAACTAGAAAACTTGGTGAATATTGTACGTTGGTCAATCTTTGCGTTACCTTCGTACCTAGGTATACCTTAGATTAGAAGTGTAATATTTCAAAACGAAGATATTTTAGTTTTCATGTTCTTATGTATGTATATATTTACATAACGTACACTGACGAAGACTAGTATGGTTCCTAAAATACTAACTAATAATATTGTATATGTGAAAGTAAGTTTGCTTCTTTCTTACGCTTTGTCTTGACTACTCAACCGATCATGACGAAATGTTGGAGACATAATTACTCGGATGAAGCTGTAATGGCCCAGTTGCCAAGCCAATAAATGTTGGAGACATAATTACTCGGATGAAGCTGTAATGGCCCAGTTGCCAAGCCAATAGCGTAGTCAATCCGAAAAATAAATGCTGAAAACACCTCAGGGTTACAGGTAAAGGGCCACATGGTAGCTTTGTCCAGAAAAATATACTGTTTCCGACGGATTAGTTAAAGCAATATTAACGAAGGCTAAGCCGTATGTAAAAGCTAGCGAGATATAATATTAAATTAGTCGTACGTAAATTGTCAAAATTTAATTGCATCAAAACTACAGTCTATTTTTTATCTATTCAACTACTTCAAATTTACTCGGTTCCAAGATTTGTGTTTATCTTATCTGATAAATACCACTTCAAGATGAGAGTGTCCTTTTGGTCAAGATCATTGTAATGTTTACCTTGAAATGATTTACGACTTACATAATATTTGTCGTAAATATCTAGAGTTAAGCCTCTTGGCCCGAAGATATAAAACTAGGAATCCTAATAGCGGTTCGATATTTCATATATAGATAAATAAATATTTGAGCTTGCCTTTGTTTAACATGTATCTTTTCTCTATTATTCAAGGAACTGTGTTTATCTTCTCTCCTAAATGCGGGATCTCCACAATTGTTGAATGTTCTGCTTTACGTTGATCTTTTTTCTCTTCTGATGTGTATAGTATATATTGGAAGCTGTAACTCCTCGTAATGTATGAAGAGGTAGTGTGAACAGATATTTCATGATTACATGTTATTAAGACTCATCAGCAAGAGAATTAATATCACAAACCCATTTACATTTCGTAGGGCAATCATAGAAATAATATATCATAGAAATTACTGCAATAGCTTTACTGCGATTTTAATGGTTAACACTAATAAAGATATAACTCGATGCTTATTGCTACTTATTCTATCAAAAGTCGTCAAAATTAATGTATTTTAGTTAATGATTATTGGTCTAAAATTGTAGGCGATTATCAAAAGATAAAGAGCATTTTCATGTAGTCTTACATATTTAGGAATTAGGTTAGGAATCTGTACTAGGCAACTAAGCTAGTTTGTGATAGTTTAGCTTGTGTTGCGACCGTCATAGACATGCATAAAAGCGACGACGGATTACCGATCTCTTGGTGGTTATCCTTATTCTGGTATTGCATTGAACTTACCATCAAGTACAGATCCACCGCTTTTCTGTCCTATGGTCATAATGATAATAATCTACAAGAACAAAACAGTACTGCTTGATTTAGATTTGGTGAATAAGAATCGAAGTGTGCCGAAATTAGTCACTTTAATCAGTTCTCAAGAACCAGTAAGGATAATGCGTTATATTATTGGTCACCTCTTACAACATTCACAAGTTAAGTATTTACATACATCAAATTATCATCAATGTTGTACTTATTCATTTCCTTTCTATTTTTTATTGTAATATTATCCTCAATAAAGTACTAATAAAAGTCATTTGTATTACTCACCGACTTAAGGTTCAGTAGAAACGGATCTGTACAAAATACGTATCATGTTTTGCTTTGTATTGTGTCGTTTGCTATTCTAACACCTTCTTAGAATTGCATACTAATGTAGGTTATTCTAAGGACATTCCTCAAGGCGTACAACATAGCGGATATTTATTTAGATCGTAGTTATATAGTGGATTTGGGATGAGTAAGATCCGAGTCGGTAGCAAGCGGTGAAGAGTTATATATACAATAACGTAATTTGCTAGTGCTGATATGTACGTTTCACTGGATTGTAATTTTAATTTCTGCCACAGGGTTATGCCAAAGTCGGTTAAAATTACATTCCTCTTGTCTGATTTCAGGTTTGGTATTTTTTTCTGTCTTAGAATTTGATCATCCATTAAATGTACAATGGCTGTCTATTGAATTTTGAACTGAGGTATCTTAGTTAAAGGTTCATGTTCAAGTGGAATACTAAAACGGTTAAAGCAGCACGAGTATGGCTGGGGTTTGAAGCTCGTAATATATTTCTGCTATTTGAACGTCAATCGTTGAAGACACGTGTCCGCATTTGTAGTCCGGTTATATTTAAATACCTACTTATAAATTTATTACCGAAATCGTCTCCGTTTGTATCTATTATATATATTAGCATCATATATTATAGTAATGTAATTCCAACAGCGTATTCAGCTCACGCCAGAATAGTGCTTGGAAGATAGGTTTCTTCCAATTAACTTGACGGTTGTCGTTATATTTTGTCCAGATTAAATCATATTTATCCTCATAGTCTATATGTTCTCCTAATGGTAGTCAGTCGAGTAGTTCCTGAGATTACATCCTACAAATAAATAAATGTTACCTTGTTATAATAATATATATATACTATATTTACGTAATAACATTCTTAAGTGACATGTAGATAAGACTCGGTTTATACTAATAGATTGTAGAAATTTTACAAAGGGGTTCCTAAGTGGCGATAATAAGAGATTCTTGAAAGTTCATTTTGTATAAGTATTAAAAATGGAACAAATTTTGAGATGTCACCAATGAGAATTCGTGAACGATATGAGCTGTTGATGGCCTGATGGCTAAACCATCGTCGACATACGTACGGCCCTGTAAAGTTTTTTTTTTCTGTACTTGCGTCAGCTTACTAGTTTGTTTTAAACTTAAACTTGTGATACTAACGATTAAAGATGTTCCTGTAATGCCACGACTAGCAGGAAAGATCATTATAGAACTATGAACGTTTGGATATTGAGGTTTTTGAGGGCGTCAAAGTTTTGACCCGTGAGAAGTTTTAATGATGTAACCTTATTCCGTGGATGAATAACCCGTGTCTATCCTAAGAAGAGCGCTCTGTCTAATAGCGGTACATTTTTCGTTAATTATTATATAGGGTACATTGCATTGTTCAGTACATTTGAAATACATGATGTCATCATAATAATATGGGTTGTAAATAAGTAACAGGAACACTATAACAGCGTCATTTTTATGATAATATATATCCTGTTAGTTTAGATAAGCTTATTTCCATATTTTAATTATGTTAAAAGTAGGTACGCTATTAATTTTTGTAAAAGCGCAAGCTATTTATAGATGTTTCTCATAAAACATTGTAATTCGATGCTTGTCTGGGTTTATCGCCTATTAACTATAAAGATATCGATTTTAATTGGGTAATAAATAGTATAACTATGAAAATAACAATCGTGACATTTTAAATAAAAAAAAATGACTAACATTTCTTGTTGACCGTGCCAAACTTTTCCAACGAGAATGACCACTAGGAGGTTTTTTTTATATCAAAGGAGGCAAACGAACTGGTGGGTCACGTGATATTAAGTTATCACCACCGTCCATAGACACTAGCGACATCAGGGACGTCGCAAGTGTGTTGCCAGCCTGTATATGGGAAAAGAGGGAGGGGAAGGAAAGGGAAAGCAGGAAAGAGGAAGGGACGTGGGCCTCCGGCTCTCACACTGACCGAACCAAACACAACAATGGAGCACTGTTATTTCACGTCGGTTATCGGTGAGAGGGGTGGTACTACCCCGGAGGAGCCGACCCTTTCATGCTGAAACCAAATATAGCTTCAGTGGGGCTCTACCAAACCAAGGTCTTTTATAACTGTCTGTTTGTAATATCTATCTATCTAATACCTTTAAACGAGCAATTCCTGTATATTTTTATATTGATATGTATTCAGGATCTCGGAAACGGCGTCAGTGATTTCCGTGAAATTTAGTATGTAGGTGGTTTCTGGGACGATAAATCAATTTAGCTAGATTTCATTTATAGAAACTTTGTTTTTATCTGAGTTTTCAGGCAATGAACACTATAAAGCTAGAATATAAACCTGAATTTCGCCGCCGCTGTCATAACAAAAATAACTCTGGTGGAAATCGGCTGCTTCGAAAATGCGTCTAACCCCAATTCGAATCCGAGTGACTGTTTTTTTTTTGGTTTCTACGCTATTGACCCAGCAAGGTCTTAACAGCTTCACCGGACTACCGTGCTAATTTAGTGAGGCAAATCTAATAATCTATTTTAATTTAAAAATGTTTTTTTTAAAGAACCGGGCTAGGCTCTGTCGTCTAGGTACTGTCCATTAATATAGTAGTGTCATCGATTCTCCCATTTCAGGGAAATACGGTCGCTATGGCAACCATGATATTAAATCATATCTTAAAACAACAACGACTTTATTTTTTCTTTTCTTACGTTGGAATACCATATATTTCATTACGATGAAAGACTTATAATACTTCACTGCTATGTTTATTTAAAGTCCGTTTCCCTATCATAAAAGTAATAAGCAGGTAATAATACATTTGGAATGCTAGCTAAAAGCATGGCTTTGTGGATAATAATACCCGATTAGGCCTCCCACGGCAGCGGCTCAAGCCTAGGTTCGATCCCTCGGTAGGGAGCCTTTGAGTGCGTTGCTTGCGCGATACGGTGACACACAAATATATATCACCGCTACAACACTACACGATCACCCCCACACACGTGCACGCTTACACGCTTACACATGAAAGTGGAAGGGTTTACTTTTTTTCCCTTATCGAACTAAAAACTCAATTTTCCGATAATAAATATATGGAAGAGTTGTTGAGGCGTGTATGCTTGGTACACATATACGGTTCAACAACTCATACATATATGAATAGTTAGTTAGGCTAGCTAAGATAGGTCGCGATTTTGCATGCAACAGGCAACAGCCAAGCCGAGGTGTGCCGTGCACCCTTGAGCTGGTTGCCATAATAAAATCGGCTGAGTGCCTTAAGCGCTCGCCTTGGTAGTCCGGTGAAGCTGTTAAGATCTTGATGGGTCAATAGCGTAGTCATTTCGAGAAAAAAAAAGTGGATAATAATGAAGATTCTTTAATATTAAAGAGAAGAACGAAATTTAATGACAATGAATATAGAATAATAAGTGTTTTTAATTTAATGTGTTCTAGCGCCGTGAAGGTTGTCATTTCCTTTGTGAAATAAAGTGGGAAATACTCTCTAATGTTCACTGTTTTAATGTATAGTAAGCACAATTATTTCTATACGATTTTGATTGATTATTTTGATAAATAGCTAACATTTATGTAACTATTTTTGATATAACAACTATGATAAAATTCGAATTTAGATTCGATTATTTTTTTATCAAAAAGGTCAAGGTCAAGTCACATCGTATCTTGGACTCGCTTCACTTGGCCCAAAAACTGATGATACTTGCTTCATGTCTTTGATAACAAATGCACGCATAGATTCTGTTTCATAACTCGACGAGGTATTTTTTTTTCTATAAATTAATATAATAACTATAACTCGCGTGTAAAACGGATGTTATCGGATAATTGGCATGAAAATTGGTCATAATAGGCTATGTGTTACTAACCGGTCTGGGCTGATGCCCGGATTGCCCTCAGTGCCACCGTACGCTGCGTACTGCACATACCGGACGGTGTCATCGGCGGCGGCCTTTACGCTTGCCGGCTCCCTTCCCTGGGAACTGGAAGCTGGGGTGCTCGCCGCCGCCGCCGTGTATGAATTCACGGCGGCGAGCAGGCGTAGTGGGGAGCCTCCGGCTCCCAGGGAGATAGAAGTTAAAAGGCGGGAGTTGCGGGAGGGGGCTATAGGAAGGTGGATGCAGAACCTGGCGGACGCGCGCTTCGGGAGGCACACCGTCGACGCCGTCCGCCCGGTCCTGCGGGAGTGGATTGGCAGATGGGGCTCCCTGTCGTTCAGGCTGGTGCAGGTGCTGACCGGACACGGTTGTTTCGGGTGGTACCTGCACCGGATCGCTCGCAGGGAGCCGACCGTCGCCTGCCATGAGTGCGGCGCTGAAGAAGATACCGCGCAGCACACTCTCTGAGTGTGCTGCGTGGGAGGTGGAGCGCCGCACTCTGGTGGAGGTGGTAGGAGAGGATTTGTCGCTGCCGAGCGTGGTGACGTCCATGCTCGGCAGCGAACAGGCGTGGCGAGCAGTGGCCTCCTTTTGCGAGGAACTCATCTCGCAAAAGGAGGCAGCGGAGAGGGCCCGCGAGGCAGACCCCCTCAGTGGCCGTCTTCGCCATCAGAGGACCGGCAGGAGGAGGCGTCGCTTTGCCCAACTCCTCCTGCCCCCGTAGCCGGACCTGAGGGGATGTAGTCAGGGGCTCATCCCCTCATTGCGCAGGTCCGTCGGACGAGGGGGGGTAGCTGGTGTGTACCCAGCTGCCTCTCTATAGGTAGGAGCCCGGCGGCCACCTTACGCCAGGCGGACCGTTGGGGCGGCTATCTAAGGGGAATAGCTTAGAACGATCCCTTGCCGCTCCAACATCACGGTCTGTCGGTACACCGTGGGGTTTTAGTCCGTGCGAGTCGGACATAACCCATCCTCTCCCCCGGGAGGGTGGACATCCATAAGGGATTTCCCTACGTAAAAAAAAAAGAAAAAAAAGGCTATGTGTTACTACAGTTGCTGTAAACATTTTGTAACTTTCGTTATCACTGTGATATTAAGTTATGCCATTGTACTTCTAAGGTTGACGATCGCTTCGTGACTGCTGGTGCATCTAGCTTCTGGGACCCTGAAAAATGCGTTCCCCGAAAAATGTGTACAAACCATTAATTGTTCCCTTTTGCTTTCGAGTTTCAATTTAAGTGGTAACATCTATACTAATATATAAAGCTAAAGAGTTTGTTTGTTTGGTTAAACGCGATAATCTCAAGAACTACAGATCTGATTTGAAAGTTTCTTTTAGTGTTAGATAGTTCATTTATCGAGGATGGCTATAGGCTACATATCATAACGTTTAAACTGATAGGAGCTGAGCACTAATGAAGAATGTCTCAAAATCGGGCTATTTTGGAAGCTTTCGATGCGTGTTAATGTCAGTACTATATGCGTTGCCATGGTAACGCGATAACAATCTGTCGCAAATATTTTCATGGTTTATTTTGTGTTCCTACTAAAACAGTTAATTCTACGTTATTTTTGTTTCCAATTTTTAATTATACGTGGTACGTTTATATCGCAAACATTTCTAAAGTTTATTTTGTGTCGCTATTCAAAAAGTTTAGTAGTAATAATATTCATCCAATAAGATAGTCAAAGGAATTAATCCATACTGCCAATTCTGAAGTAGTTAATATAGGTAGTTTTTTTCTATATACAAGATACTGTAAAGGTATAAGCGCCAAATCCTCTATGTAATATTTCGTAAATTTTTATCTTCTTAATTTTCAAGACAACAGAATTCATGCTTCGCGGTATTATTTATCTTTCATTTCATTTATGCACAATAAACGAACCATATTACATAAAACTCTACCAATTTAACACAATATACAAATAAGTAAGACAAGATTATGAATAAAATATAAAATCCACTACATGACAGACTAAAATCCCGCTAAAAACTCCTCAAAAACTTTATTCTACGTTAGTTTTGTACCCAATTTTTGATTTGTGATATATTTATTACGTATAATAAAAGTAAAGTGAGTGTATTTTATATTAAAAATATCCGTGATGCTACAAATATCAAATTTTTTTTTAATTCTGTGGATATGTCTGTTTTTTTTTTATTTGTTACAGGTAATCTCCGAAACGGCTGGACCTATTTGAACGGTTTTTTTTCTTAGAAATTACTACGCTATTGATCTAGCAAGGTCTTAATAGCTTCACCGGACTACAAGTAATATTTGAACGGGAATTTTACGGACAAATAAGTAACTAATTAGCTGTTTTATTTTAAGCTAGCGGGTTCAGCAGACGTTGCCCGCCCTGATAATAAGACAAACTATACCTATACCTTGCCCAATAATCATTTTATATATTGGTGAAAACGGCATGAAGATGCGTTCTGTAGTTTTTGATCTTATCGCGAACAGACATATAGACAGACGTGGAACAGGACTTTTTCTTACACTATGTAGTGATAAGCTGTTATCCGTGCCTTCGTCCATGTGAAATTAACCAAAAATATGTTGTTCACTGTAAACATACACGAGCTGTACTGGACTCCAAGATTTTTTTATACCAAAAGGCAGCAAACAGGCTGACGGCCCACCTGATGGTAAGTGGTTAACGTCCCCTATGAACAACTGTAACACCAAGGGTATCGCTGTTGTAATTGAAAGTCATATGTTTACATGTGATTTAAATTATAGCAAGGTATGATAATAACTTAATTATATCGAAACTATGGACATATTATATCTATATAATAAAAGATTTAACACATATTGTTCGAAAATGTATAGCTTAATATTTTCATTACTTTCTTATATAGTGTAAGTGGGCACTAAGGGTCATATATAGCAGTTTAAAGTTCCAGTTATGTGGCTGATGATAAATCTCTTCCCATTCGATTCACTATTCGTATTCACATATATAATGTACAAGTACATGTTACCTGTTACAGTAGATGATGTGCGTGTGATACTTACAAATATTTTTGAAAGAGTATTATTGTAATTTACACTAGATATGTGATCAAAATTTTACATTTATCTAATATATTTAAAAAAAAACGCGTGCGGAGCCGCGGGCAACAACTAGTATATTATAAATATGTACTTATTCTTGCTTTTTTTGTTACGTTGTCACTCGGTATTTTAATTATTGACGTCCCGTCAATTTGAGCTCTCATGGTATGACTGGTTACGTTTACCAACAAACTGTAAGGCGAATATAAACTTTTTTGTTTTAACTTATCTCTCTAGAAGCTCTCAAGAGAAAAAAGACCCCGATTTTGAAACATCCCTCACCAGTGCTCCGCTCCTATTGGTCTTAGCGTGATGATATATAGCCTTTAACCTTTCTCGATTAATGAGTAACACTGAAAGAATTTTTCAAATCAGACCAGTAGTTCTTGAGATTACCCCTTACAACGTCACTAACTCACAAACTTTATCTTTTTATAATATTATATAGTCATATAATATAGGTAACATATTGTATTCAGAAACAAGCAGCTTTTTATCAGTAAAGCATCTTTTGAAACCGGCTAAGTAGTAATCGCCTAAATAGTTCCGAAGATTACATCCGTCTTTACGTAACAGTTATAGCTTCCGAGTTAATTAGTATTCAATCCATCACCATTGTTCACAGTAATCTCATCTAAATTACAACAGTAAACTATGGTATTTAATAACCTCGTGAGTGGTATTTCTTGATGGTTCACATAGTCTATGTTTTTATTCTCTGTGAGTGAATACTTTTCATGTTATGCCAGTAAACGAATGTTTAATTTGGAAATAACTTGTAGAATTAAAAATATTATAGGTTACCACAATATACCAGTATAGCTAATTACACTGGCTTTTAGATTGAGTGAAGTAATAATTATTTTATACATATGTACAGCTATTATGCAAATTAATTACGCAATATATACTAGGACTAACTTCTGCCCGTGTCTTCGTCGCTATGGAATTATTACCGTTTACATAACGCACGAAGCGAGAGCTCTCAAAAGGAAAATAAAACTCAATTTTGAAACATTCTTATTGTTGCTCCACTCCTATTGGTCTTAGCGTGTTGATATATTATAGCTTTCCTTGATGAATGAGCTATTTAACACTGATTTTTCAAATGAGATCAGTAGTTTCTGAGATTAGCGCGTTCAAGCAAACAAACTTTTCATCTATATATATATATATATATATATATATATATATATATATATATATATCAGTATAGATAGATATTTTACGTACATATTTCGAAATATCTAATTAGTAGGTATAAAGAGTAAAATTGCGAATCAAATTTGTATAAAATGAAATTGTAAGTCATAATAAATTCAATGGAAAACGGTCTATCTGAGAGATATTTTCTGTTTTCCATTTGTGTACATATATTATGATAGGGGTTCCCCTCACGTTCTGAGGAGTGTATTTTAATTTCACTTTTCAGAGTTTCAAAGTTTTATTTTTATGGAGAAGTGAAAGTAAAACCCGTTATGTTGGAATGTATGTAAAATTTTATTGCTGTACCCCGGCTTGGATATGTGTTTATGTTTTCCCCAATACTGGTTTAGTATTTATTATTTAAATTTTAATGTTTATTGTATTTAAAAATATATCTTTTACACATACAATAGATATAATAGGCGGTAGAGTCACGTTGAAGCTATAACTGGTTTCAGCATGAATGGGTCGGCTCGCCCGGGGTAGTACCACCTCCTCACAGAAAACTGACGTGAACTAAGAGTGCTTGCATTGGTGTGTTTCGTTCGGTTAGTGAGAGTACCGGAGGCCCACCTGCTCACCTTCCCCCTCTCCTTTTCCCTTCCTCCTCCCCCTCGTCCCCCCTCCTCCAACACGCACTTGCGACTTCCCTGGTGCTGCAAGTGTCTATGGACGGTGATGCTCACTTAACATCAGGCGACCCATCTGTTTGTTAGCTTCCTATAACATAAAAAAAATGTGCACAAACAATTTCAAAACAATAATATGTCGAGAAGTTGATGTACGTGCTTCTTTACCTTATCTATACTAATATTATAAAGAGGTAATTTTTTTTTTGTGTTTGTGACGTCGTAGGGGGTAATCTCTGGATTTAATAAACCTATTTTGAAAATTGTTTTACCAATAGAAAGCCACGCTATTTGTGAGTATCATAGGATATTACCCATAAAAATGAAAGTATTATTTTGTGGTTGTCGGATTTATAAAATAAGTCGGAAGAAAAAACGGTCGAACGAAAACGTTTCTTACGAACTCTGTCTTAAAGATGAAAGATATATGACTGAGTTCTAGAGTTACAGAGCTTGATAATGCCTACAAAAAAGTCAGCGACAGCATATCTCTAATTTCAAGTTTTTTTTTTTTATTAACAGGGCGGGACAACGTCCGTCGTGCCCTTTAGTTCATAGTGTTTAACTTGAGAGGTATAAAATGTACATAAGTTGCTAAGGTACCTATCGCCGTAAATTTCTCATCTTTATGTATGAAATTCTAGTGTGGGTGGTTTTGTAATTTTTCTCGTTATGGAATCCTTTTTAGGGACTATGGGCTCATTTTCTTAGTTCTTAGCTTAGTTGACCCCGTAGGACGCTTGTTCTTATTATGCGTCTCATAGAAAAAAAATATATGATGTTAAATTGTTAACATCTTGGTAACACTCTCTCTCCCCTTCCATCTCCTCTCCTCGTCCCCTTTCTCAACGTTCCCCTAAAACACAGGCTGACAGCGCACTTGCACCCTGGTGTTGCTAGGGTCTATGGACGGCGGTGATCGCCTAACATCCGGTGACCCGCCTGTTCGTTTGCCTCCTATATGATATTTAAAAAAAAATCTCGTTATTTTTATTACGTTATTATTTACGTTATATATATATATATATATATATATATATATATATATATATATATATATA
>JACEII010000025.1:8527125-8537700 GCA_014332785.1 Antheraea mylitta | reverse complement strand
ATATATATATATATATATATATATATATATATATATATATATATATACTAGCTGTTACCCGCGGCTTCGCACGCGTTTTTTTTTAATATATTAAATAAATTTAAAATTGTGATTACACATCTAGTGTAAATTACAATAATACTATTTCAAAAATATTTGTATCACACGCACATCATCTACTGTAACAGGTAACGTGTTCATTATGTATGTGAATACTAATAGTGTATCGAATGGGATGGGATTATGATCAGCCACATAACTGGAATTTTAAACTATATATCATCCTCAGTGCTCACACTATATAAGAAAATAATGATGATATATTATCGAACAATATTAAATAAAACATCTAATTAGTTACTTATTTGCCCGTAAAATTCCCGTTCAAATATTACTTGTAGTCCGGTGAAGCTGTTAAGCGTAGTTATTTCTAAGAAAAAAAAATCATTCAAATAGATCCAGTCGTTTCGGAGATTACCCGGAACAAATAAAAAAACAGACATATCGACAGAGTTAAAAAAATGTTGAAGTTTGTAGCATCACAGATTGTATTCACCAAAAATAATTTATTTTAATATAAATTACACTCACTTTACTTTTATAATACGTAATATATCACAAATAAAAAATTGGCAACAAAACTAATGTAGAATAGAGTTTTTTAAGAGTATTTGGCGGGATTTCAGTCTGTCATGTAGTGGATTTTATATTTTTTTCATAATATTGTGTTACATGATTCTATATCGTGTAGAAATTGGTTGCGTATTATATAATATCGTTCGTTTATTTTGCATAAGTGAAATGAATGAAAAATAAAACCACGAAGCATTAATTCTATGGTCTTGAAGATTAAGTAGATAAAAAATTATGTTATATTTTGTAGAGGATTCGGCGCTTATACCTTTACATTAACTTGGACATAGAAGAAAACTAACTATATTGACAACTTCAGAATTAGCTGTATGGATTAATTCCTTCGACTGTCTTATTGGACAAATATTATTACTACTAAACTTTCTAAATAACAACACAAAATAAACTTAAGAAATGTTTGCGATATAAACGTAACACGTATAATTAGAAATCGAAAACAAAACTAACGTAGAATAAACTTTTTGAATAGGAATATAAAATAAACCATGAAAATATTTTTGATAGAATGTTATCGCGTTACCATGGCAACGCATATAATACTGACATTAACACGCAGCGGAAGCTTCCAAAATAGCCCGATTTTGAGACATTCTTCATTAGTGCTCAGCTCCTTTTGGTTTTAACGTGATGATATGTAGCCTATAGCCATCCTCGATAAATGAGCTATCTAACACTAAAAGAAACTTTTAAATCGGATCTATAGTTCTTGAGATCATCGCGTTCAACCAAACAAACAAACAAACTCTTCAGCTTTATATATTAGTATAGAAATGGCGGCTACTGAGTCCACAAATTTTATTGGTAGAATTTAAATAAATTTCACATAATGTACGAATAAATATACAACATTTTAATTAGTAATATATAGGTAATACATATGATGTTGTAAAAAACTAATGAATCTGTCGGTAAACCAAATGAACGTGTTTAAAAGTAATTAGAAATACCACAAAATATAATAAACCTGTATAAAGTATTGCTGAGTAATTTCTTAATGTTTTTAAATTAGTATTTTCAAATGTTTAACCTTCGTTAACAAGAGACTATTACAATAATTAAATTTTTAGTGGTTCTGAGTATTATAATATAATGGTATAAGATTTTTTAATGTTACAAGTAAGTTTATTGTTTTACAGCCTGCCTGGAATTGTATGTTGTTAGGAATATTTCATTTTGTTGATTAGAGTAGCGGTTAATTTAAACTGTGGGCAATTGACTTAAAAATTTTAAGCGTAACTATTCATGTGTTAGATATAACTATTAATTTCGAATTTTAGTAAGAAAATTTACGAATAGAAACAAACATTATCAGTGCATAATTAACATGTAAAAGTTATTAACTTCGAAATTTCATATACTATTCTATACAATAAAGCATGAAAAATCCTAGTTTAAATCCCTTTTTTTATGTTTATAAGATAAATTGATTCCTTACATTTAATACGTTACCGAGTGTCAAAAGATGCAATATTGATACTTGTGGTATACATATATTTAGTGTAAACATCAATAACAGAAAAAGTTAACTATTGTAAAAATGTGACAACGTGTCTCCAGAAAAAACCTTCCTAACTAACAAGTTGTGAATGATTCCGTTTTGACAAATACATTAAAAAAACATGAACAGACTCGTGACTATATATAGTAATGATATCAAATTTGTTGCGAGGAATACAACCAGACGAGAAAAAAATAGGTAATATAACTTTTTCGTCCACGAATTTTTGCGTCCAATGACTCCTAGACTATTTATCGAACAGATCGGTATTTTGACTAAGTTATTATAATACTACTATACTGAGTGTAATTTTAATATGAAAGTATAAAATTTGCGATTCGGAAACACAAATACCGATAGCGGTAAAGGTTGTTCGTAATTAGTGCGTATTTACATACCCTTATTACGATCTAGTTTCCTTAGTTGATTAGCAGGAAAATTACTAAGATTAATTAATAATAAGGCGTATCGAAGGAAAAAGCGTGTGAACAAGGTATATGGTGTATGTGGAATGTATGTAAGCATGTTTTAATTGAAGCCTTGCTCAGTCAGATAATTATCTGTTGTTGGGAACGACCGATTGTGTCGGCGAGTTTATCAAAGTATCAAATGAATGAAGACTCTGTTTTGAGAAATAGTTTCAAATGTACATGAAATGTTGCTCTCTACAGTTACAAATGTGTTTAGTTTTTATTACAATAATCTATACTATATATATTATTTATTATCTATACTATATATACTATAATATTATAAAGAGGTAAAGTTTGTGAGTTTGTGACGTTGTGTGTTTGACGTTGTAGGAAGTAATCTTAGTAACTACTGGTCCGATTTGAAAAATTCTTTGAGTGTTATATAGCTCATTTATCGAGGATGATTATAGGCTATAATCATCACGTTAAGGTCAATAGGAGCGGAGCAGCCATGAAAAATGTTTCTAAATCGTATTTCCCCTTGAGAGCTTCCGCTGCGTGGTAGCATTAGTTATTGAACGAAGTCGCGGACAGAGGCTAGTAAATAATAAATAACGTAATGCATAGTGCATTACGTAATCAACGTCAAATTATTAAGGATTGTTTATTCCGTTAATGACTCATAGAACAAATAATTATAAAATGGAAAGCGATTTTCTTTGCTCACACAAACTCACGATACGAGCACTGAAAATTCCCTCCATTATCATGTCATAGTTATAAATTGAAATACGATATAAAACCCTAATTTACTCAACAGTAAAGTAATTGATAGCAGTTTATAACAACAATTATTTTAAAATAACGCAACAGCGTAATTCGTTATTGATATATAGTCGTTATTGACAGCTATAGTTACCAGTAAAAAATATGCTCAATGAATTAGTGTTGTCTATATGAGATATACGCACTTTACTAAGGACCGCGCTTCGAACAGGTTTCTTCGACCGCTACCACGTGTCGACACGTTCGATAGTCTAACGTGTCGATTATCGGTGATTTTACACGGGATTGTGGTCGACTGTCGTGTACACGGGCACTGCGATGCGGGTAACGTGGTAAGGGGATAACATAGTAATAACGATGAGAGTGCGGTGTCACTGGAGGCCATACAGCGGTCAAGTGTACTTACCTGTTTAACCGCACGAGATTGTTAGTTTAGACAGCGATTTTGCCGCTGGATGATGTTAAAATAACTCATCCGAGTCTTTTCTTCGTCGATAACTATGAGGAAGGTATCCTTACATAGAAGCAAATAAATATAAAATTGAAGCAAATGTTGTCACAGACAGATCGTAGCCTATTCGGAGTACTATACTGGCATATATCTTTACACTTTTAGGTATGAGTTAAAAAATTTAAAAGGGTATAAAAGTTAAGGTTTAATGATATAATATAATATAAAACAAGGTACACAATTAAAGAGAATAAAACATACAGCTTCCACGAAATAAAATAAAAATCACTTTCACGAGGAAGAAGTTGTTGGAATCAGTTAAGTTGATATATATTCCTAAAAAGAGATCAACAAAAGTATTGCTTTTTATGTATTCCCTAAATCATCGATAAATCTATACTAATATTATAAAGAGGCAAAGTTTGTGACGTTGTAGGGGGTAATCTCGGTAACTACTGGTCCGATTTCAAAAATTCTTTCAGTGTTATATAGCTAATTTATCGAGGAAGGTTATAGGTTATACATCATCACGCTAAGACCAATAAGAGCGGAGTACCAATAAAGAATATGTCAAAATCGGGTATTTATTTCCTCTTGAGAGCTTCCACTGCGTGTTAGCGTTAGCCTAAAGTAACTATTCCACACGGACGAAGTCACGGGCAGAGGCTAGTGTTACATAAATATAAAGTACCAGATTTTACCATAAATTGTAATAAAACGTAAACACGTGTCTATACATACATCTGTAAAAATATTTATAAAACTTTCTTTGATTCTTATAACTATGACGTCACTGTTTGCGAACCGTGAAACATTATTATTGAAACGAATGACATCATTACTGAAACACTAGACATTTGTTATAATCATTTTTATTGATGCACTGTTCACTAGACGTATCGTTATGACGTATGTCATGGTGGATAGTTTTTTTTTTTCAACGGAGTTTATTGCATTATAACATATGTTTACGCGAAACAAAGGTTATCTGCATGGAGTAAAATGTTCGCTGCATTATAAAAACTAGAATCGTCATTCTTTTAGAATTAAAGCGGTAAATATACTCGATATATTATTTTTCTTTGCTTGCTTGCACAGTCCTCGTCAACCTTTTTGGCCTCTCTGACAATATGAATATTTTGAATACGCCAAAGTACGGCCCTGTGCATAATATAGTAACGACAGTTTAATATAAAACAAAGTTAACATGTTATTATAATAATCTAATATAGGCATTTATATATTCTTAAGTTGTCTCGACGTTGTACATTTAATGTAATACATATTTACACCCAGCCCTAATTTTGTCACTTCCTTTTTGAGAGAGCGCTAATTTTAGAAAATTGTAAGTCCATATTTTTTATTATCTTAATAAGCAAAATTTTAGGTACTTGCGGCATATATATAGTAAAACACAGTTCTAAAAATTTCAAGACGAAAACCAACTTATAGTCATTTTTCGGTATTTTCGAATTTTCCTTTAAGGGCACTGTGTGCCTTCGCATGCTTTCACAAAAAAAAAACCCTGTTTATATCTTAATATGTTTTCAGCGCATCTATATTCAGAGCGATCGAAAAATTAGGCAAGTACTGTAATAATTATAGATATGATATAATTGTGATCAATTAAGCAATCCCTTGTGGTGTTTATGCTGTTATTTTTTTAATTTATGGTCGTTGCTTGACAAACAGTAAAGTACTTTAAATTGTGACAGACGGTGAGTTGAAGATGCATAAAAAATACAACTGCAAAATAAACCTTTGAAGCAATGATGACTCAATGTTAATTTCGAATCCTAGAGGCTTAAGCTCTCGGTAAACGTATATCTCGAGATATAACATTAGCGTTGTAATATAGTATTATTTAACGCTTATCTGGCTATTCATGGTGCTCAAGATGCAGGATTACCGCCAAGTATATATAGTGTGGTGTCGTAAGTACATGTGTAAGTTAGTTTCACTGAAGTTTAGCGTATTACTCGCTTAGACCACACATGATCACTCAACACTTGGTGAGATTCTAGTTTAACAGTGAAATCAATAAAGCATAAAAATTATAATTATGTCTTGATGGTGTCTTTTACTGAAAATTGAATTTATTGTAACATTCGAACGGAAGTTTATTCGACGCTATTTGAAACATAACTATCTTGTGCATTACATTTAATTACACAAAAATTAGTTTGTTGTTGAGAGATGGCGCCACGGTACAGATAGCTCGCGCTTTAATATGGTCGCTGTCTCTGAATGATTCGACATGATTCAATTAGTCAGGCATCCCAGTTAACCAATTGTCCGCTTGTCTGTTCATTATATTGTTGTTGTTTCATCGTATTGGTCGTGTTGGTTAGAAACAATGAATCGGGTTGAGAAAATTTCTGAAAACAGACGAGTTTTTAAAACAACTCTACAATTATATCGATTCATCGTTTCATTTCGCATTTTAAATTTATTTTATACATTGTGAAAAATGTGTTGAAATACCTGTAAACTTGTTTTATCGGAGTAGGCGTTATTGTCGTAAAAAAGAAACAATTACATCGATATAAGTGTATTTCAAAATAAGCAGTAAACCGCTTATACCGCGAGCCTGATTATCGTGCCGCGAATGCATTCGTAACAACAATAATGTTCTTATCAAAAACCGTACGTACACGTTTTCGATTACGAACATCGACCGCGTAATACAACGGTCCGATGGTTTATTCGCACCGAAGAATGTTATACAAAATCAAAAGAAATAATGTTATTCTTTACGTGTTTATGACATTCGGTGTTACCATTCGCACGTTTATGATCAACTTTCTGTAACAGTATTTTAAAGTTTTATGGTTTATTTTTAAATTTCTTGTTACAACTAGCACTCTATCATTTAGTTTTGAATACCCTTACAATTGTCATATAAATAAAGTTGCATCTCATTGCAAACTTTTTCATTCATAATAGTACAGTATATATGTAATATTTATAAATTAAATTAAATCAAAACTCCTGGCGACTCATTTCCCTTATAGATCGCCTTAACTACTGGTCTTAAAGCTGCTAACGTTTAGGGCGTTTTTGGAAGACCTCCCTTAAAGACCGTCACAATTACCACTATTAGCATCTAATGGATTTTCGCATCCTTCACCAGGTATTTAGTGTACCTTGTTTGCAAATCTCCCAAGTATGATGTAATATATATTGAGTGTAGATTAACTTAACTCTGCCCGCAACTTTGGGCTAACGCTAACACGCAGGGGAACCTATCACGAGAAAATGAAAACCCCATTTTTAAACATTTTTCATTGTTGCTCCGCTCCTATTCGTCTTAGCGTGATGATATATAGCATATAACCATCCTCGATAAATGAGCTATATAACATTTAAAGAATTTTTCAAATCCCTTCAGTAGTTCCTAAGATTATCTCCTACGTCACAAACTCATATAATTTACCTCTTTATAATATTATTATTATTTATTAGTAGACATGGTACATAGTTGAATATCTACATACAAATAGACCAACATAATTATTTGCTTATACATAGTGTTATATATATGGATGTATACAATTTGGTTTATGCAACATACAAAATATTGTTCAGCGCATTGCGCACACTATTGATCAATCAATTCTCTGTGATTGTTGCATTGCCAATGTTCAGGTATGATTCACGTAACTTTAAGGTCTGATATATTGCCGCTATCATTTATTCAGGTGAATTTCATGCTGTTTCACTATGTGATAATCGTGACATTATAACACTACTATATTCCGCCTGTGGTTTCACTCTCACTAATGTATATTTGAGCTTTGTATATGTAGCTATCCTTCGAGAACAATATATTTGGTTCTGGATAAAAGGACCGTATATCATTATCTCTGGATAATATTTATGAAAAATTTCATGACAGTCGGTTGTATACCTTACCTAAGGCGTGAAAGTCTACCAAACAAATAGAGAAATTCATATTCGCATTATTTTATTAAACAGGACACATTCGTATTTGGCATGAATATGTTAACAAATACAAAATGTATTTCTCGGTTTATAAAATTAATCAAATGTTTTTTGATATCGAGCAATAAGGCCTTTTTTCATGTGGTGGATTTTTTTAGTAAATTATTTAAAAATTATAAATGTTCTAGTAAATAATTTGGCAGAAAAAAAAAAAAACAAGAACAATATTCATTTAGGAATGTGTAATTAATAGGGTTCTATGATCATTATTTCAATTTTATGTTTTAAGTAGTTTCTTATATTGTTTTACATACTTGTATAGCTTTATATTTCGGTCAAACATACGGCTTCACCGCAATTGGTTAAAAAAAATGTTCCTTAAAAGATGATGCAACGAGGCCCATTAAGAACTGGCTATGCCACAAATTTAGGATTTTAAGGTTTACTAGTTAGTACAATAGTATTATTTTTTTGAAATAATAGAGAGAATTGCAACTGTTTTATGCTTGTTAGAATCAAGGTTATTTTGAAATACATTTCATTAGCTTAAAAACACATATTTTTTGCGAAATGTTGACCTTTGTGTTCCGAAAAAGATTGGATTATGCATTGCAAAAATTTATGAATAATAAAAAATATGGTCTTCATATATTTGACCTTACAATACGAAATTAAATGTAAATATTTAAGGCAACAGCTCAAGCGGAGGTTTGGCCACTCTAGCACCTTTAAACTTGTTTCCTAGCGGCTGAGCGCTTCAAACGTTGTAAAAGCTTGCCAGGCCATTTACTATTCGAGACAATCAGATACAATCCAGTTCAATAGCAAAAATAATAGTTTTACTATGGTGGTAGAGAAAAAAAAATTAACAGTAAAATTAACGAATTGGAACTTTTACTCCTCATAGCACGCTAGTATAAAATTTGTTAAGAAAAAGCCAAATCAAATTTCCATTTCCCTAGTACTAACATCAACAAACAATATTAAATAACATTATTTTTTATCATTTCAGGTATTGACAGTACAGTGATTACAGTAATTACGACCGAGTAGTGTGAGTAGCATAACATATAATGTTTGTCGAATAATGGTGTTTGTATTTAACTTGACGATATATTTAATATCTCCATACAGTAATGGCGACCACACGGGTTTTCCAATACCTACGCACCTCACTAATTACTGTACAAATGAAACGTTTCATTCTGTTTGTTACGAAATTTATTGACGAATATTTGTGTTCAAATAATAGGGGCAATTATCTTGTTTTTTTTTATTTTAATTTATTTACATGTCACTAATTGAAACCACTTCGCGATTTATCAGATACTGACGACATCTTAAATACGTGAAGCTTATGTAGTAAAATTCTTATTCGATTAGTTTTAACTTTAAACACTCAATATTTTTATACGACTTTACGGGGTGGTTGAGATTTGTACTCAATATGGAGTTAAAGTGGCCACAGTGATTTTATTGTAGTCTGTCATGTTTTATGATCAGCCAGGTGACAATATTATAAACATCGCATGGCGTCGTAAGCCCCGTGTTGGTGACACATGCCACAGTGATTTTATTGTAGTCTGTGATGTTTTATAATCAGCCAGGTGACAATATTATAAACATCGCATGGCGTCGTAAGCCCCATGTTGGTGACACATATCATCTCTACACATATCACCTACATACACGTGCACGCATACACGCTTACACATGAAAGCGGAAGGGTTTTGTTTCTTTCCGTTACCGAACTGAAATAGTTTAGAAAAGTATCCGATACGAAATATACATAAGTTGTTGGGTTATGTATGTATGCTTGGTATGCACTATACATATACGTTCCAGCAACTCATATGTGTATGAATTGTTAGCTTAGGTTAGCTCAGATAAGTCGCGAATTACACCTATGTATCAGGCAACAGCCCAAGTCGAGGTGTGCCGTGCACTCTTTAATTAGTTGTCAGATAAAATCGTCTGTATGCCCTAAGCGCTTGCCTTAGTAGTACGGTCAAGCTGTTAAGACCTTGTTAGGTCAATAGCAAAGTTAGTTCGAGAAAAAGAATCCCAGCGTTAGTTAACAAATCTTGCGGTTGTCCTCGTTGTTATTGAATTGTCTTGTGTTTACCGTCAGACATAGTGCCGTCGCGTCGTTTTACTATACCGAATACTTTGACTCAACTTTCTTTGATAAATTCCACGTATTACAATATAAAGATTATCCAAACAGCGTCGTACACCAAGCTTTACATATTTATACTTCCATATATGATTTGGTATAATTTTTTTTTTCAATGTCAAGTACTTCTTGAATTTGTAAAGGTGACATTGATCATCATGATGGAAATGGATAACATTGAGATAAAACCATTACATGGTGTTAGGGCTATTTCTACGTCCTACTGGACTGCTACCACTCCCAAGTTTACATTTGTCAAGATTTATTCACTATATCACATCGTCGCTTAACATCACGTGAGATTGTGGTCAAATGATAAATCCTCTAACGTATTAAAAAAGAAACACTAGAATCGTTGTTCTGTATTTACAAAATGTGCAACAAATAATGGACGATTGTCTATAACCCAAATACTCGTTGGAACGAGTAGTACGCTGCAAAAAAGGTACGTAATAATACCAAATCAACAAACCGCAGTCAGGAAAATATTACTCATTTTATTAAATTCGGTTTACGAACATCAATTTAATTTCTGTTTGTGTTCTATTTGGGAGATTTAATGTATTAAAGACTTCTTGAAAAATATGCTCATTATAAATATAGTATACACATATAATTTCGAATATTAATGTCGTTTACACTTTTGTAAAAT
>JACEII010000025.1:8454776-8527115 GCA_014332785.1 Antheraea mylitta | reverse complement strand
ATTTTGGTTCCCTTTGATTTTATAGTGAAATTCACTACATATGCCTTTCATACTACAATGAATGCATAATACGGCCTTCATCATTACGATTTTCAGTAGAAATTAACCAATAATGATGTAATTTTACAAAGGTGAATTAAAATCGATAATTTATATATGATACGGTATAGAGGTTAATGAATAATTATAGCATTTCAATGAAACGATGAATGAAAAAAAATGTCAGTTATAGGTTAATGGTGATCTGACATGTAGCTCTCATAAAACAAAGAAACCATTTTAATGAGAACGAAACCGCGTGCACAAGCTGGTGAATAATGAAATGTTTGTTCCGTACGTGATTTTCTTCAATTTCTTATTACTTTGGTTACCACAACAATGCGTTGTAACCTGCTTCCACTACATTGTCACTTATCTCTTGTAATGTTTTGAAACCTTAGCAAAGAATAATAAAATAAATGAATGTGTACTCTTGTTAGTTCAATTTAAACACAAGAATGACTCCTTATGTTAAATGACATTGCTAGATGGTAAAGCTATTACTGGTTTCAGCATGAATGTGTCCGCTCACCCGGGGTAGTAGCACCTTCGCATAGAAAAGCGATGTGAAGTAATAGTGCTTGTATTGTTTTTTTTTCTCGAACTGACTACGCTATTGAACTATAAAGGTCTTATCAGCTTCATCGACTTGCTTTGTTGCATTTCGTTCGGTCAGTCAGAGTGCCGGAGGAACCCACCTCTCCTCCCCCATCTTCACCTCCCCCTTCGCCCAAACACAGGCTGGCAACGCATTTGCGTCTCCCCTGGTGTTGCTAGTGTTTATGAACGGCGGTGATCACTCGTTATCAGGTGACCCGCCAGTTCGTTTGCCACCTATAATATAAAAAAAAAACAGTAAAATGTGGAATTATTACTTTTTCGCAATTGTTTAACTTGGAGTTGGTTCACCGACGTAGTTATTATCTTTAATTACGTATAATGTATTTCACTTGAATCATTACGTTTTTACGATTTTATTCAAATTTATTTTTGATTCAAATTCATTTTTGTTATCATTGTGCAAGTTTTGCTTGATGGCTTTTTAATAGTATATTCAAGTGAACGTTTCAAATTTATTAATTAGTAAAAATATAAATTAATTTACTTTAAAATTATAGATAACTTTTTTATATATTATTTAATTGTATCAGAAAGGGACCGGTTTTATCTAAATTAAACAAAAAAGCAATTAGGTGATTTTTATGTGGGTAACATTCACATTTACGTATGTAATGATTTTTATACATAAATGTTATATCTTTTGTACGTGTGTATATCACTGAACTCCACCTAAACGGCTGGACCGATTTTGATGGAATTTTGTGTGCGTGTTCCAGTGACCCGGTAGGTGTCGCTGCGGTTGGCTTTAGGATCTTTTTAAATTATCAAAGCGGGACGTCGTCCGCAGGGATCGCTAGTACGTAAGATAAATTATTTGCGTTGATAGAACTTTTTAATTTTTTCTGTTTTATTTTAACCAATCTTCTAGTGAATTATAACTACAATGATCCAAAACTAATCAAGACATTTGAGACGGGAATAAGGATATTCACATGGGAATGTTTATATATTTTGTAATTTATAATGAAATCTTTTTTTTGGGGTGTAAGGGGTGTCGAGTAACATCTTAAGACTTGAGACACCCAAGCCAACCTCACCTGCACGTGGTGCACCCTGCTGATCAACGAATGAGGCAATGACGATAGCGGGGTGGTAGGGTTATACAGCCCGACTGGGTCGCAACCACCATGTATATGGCGAAAAAGCCCGTAATAGTGACTCGCTTTTGCGCGTCGCGTTTCGGGATCAGCCTGTGCATATCCAGTACCGGGTGACTTTCGTCATTATGGCCGGCATGACAGTGGCGACCGACGATGGATGATCTGTCTCGCGGTGGTCGCCACTGTTCTTGGATTGTACTATGCTTACCATCAGGCATAGTGCAATCACTTTGTCGTGCTTCAATAAAAAAAAAAATTAAAAAAAAAATCTTATTAATTATAAGTAGTGAAATCATTTGTCTTCAGTAGTCCGGTAAAACTGTTAAGTAAGACCTTGCAAGATCTATAGCGTAGTCAGTTCGAAAAAAAAACTCTTCTGAAAAAAATCAATACCGAAAAGTAGATATTTAGAGATTATCTGTCAGCTATGATAAAGATGAATGCGTGTAACCATCACACACGATTGAAATAAAACTTTTTTTAAATTATTTTTGATATTGTCAATAAATAGTTTATAAACATATCAATGAAACATTTTTGAAGAATAATATATTAAATTGAGTAACAATAAAAATCATACAATAGAATTAATGCGACCGTGCTGCCATCTGGTTTCAATGTAAGTTAGTAACAAATTAAATCAAAGCGTCATTATCTGTAGTGCCATCTACCAGCTAATTCGAAACTTAACACAGAAAATATTATTAGCAACTCTTTGTTATAAAGTAAATAAAAGTACGAACAGATTACTTTATCATCATAATAAGTAAATAATTAAATGAATTATGATTTTATAGAAGTTTTGTTTATGTTTAAATTTTTTTTGATCTTTATTTTCGAAAACCAATCTTTCAGATTGTTCCTGCCATTGTCGTGTAGTTAATAATATTACAAGCGTCTTGTAATTATTTAAATATTCTGACATGATGGTGGCTCCCTTGTTAGACCTTCCAGGGAGTCTTTGTGGCATTTCAGAATTTCATGCTCCGTGGTATTATTTTCTATTCACTTCACTTATGCACAATAAACTAAACATTTTACGTAAAACACCGCCAATTTTACAAAATATAGAGTCAAATAAGATTATGAATTAATTATAAAATTCACTACATGACAGGCTGAAATCCCGCCAAAAAGTCGATTATGTTTAATTTAATTATTATCTAACCGGATGGTACAGAAATCTGACGTCATATTGCCGTAATGGTCTTCCGTTGCATTGTCGTTCAGTTACCCCATATACGCGCTTAATTAAGTTTTCATTTCAAAAATGAAAATGTCACATTTTTTCTATAGACTTTCTGGTAGGATGATTTTGGTACATATACAGATTCAGTCTACATCAATTATTTCTGCTAATCCCGGTAAGTATTATGATTAAAAATCGCTGTTGGGTATTTATTGTAACAGTAAATGTTTTGAAACATATTTCATAATGTACTTTACATAAAATACATTCTCACACGTGTTGTAAACATTTTAAATTCAATGTTAATTAGATAATTAATATGTTCGTTACGTATTTTCTTTGTAATAATAGCAATAGCGTATAATAGAAACAACTGAATAAATATTGAATGTGTATATGAAGTTATTGTCATACACCTATGTATCGACTATGAAGTCTATCATTCTATTATATAAAACTAGCCTCTGCCCGCGACTTTGTTCGCGTGAGCATAGTTAATTTAGGATAACTAATATGCAGCGAAAGCTCTCAAGAGGAAAAAACACCCCTTATTTTTAAATAGTCTTCATTGTTGCTCCGCTCCTATTGGTCTTAGCATGATGATATATAGCCTGAGATATATAGCCTATGAAAGAATTTTTCAAATCGGATCAGTAGTTCCTGAGATTATTCCCGACAACTTCACAATTCACAACGTCACAAACTCACAAACTTTACCTCTTTATAATATTAGTATAGATTAGGGGCCCGCTCAGACTTCGCATTGATGCAATATAATAGTGAGGTCATAAATGTAGAAACGATTGCCTTTTCGATGTTTAACAGCTCATTGAAATTATAGGAGGTGCGTGAATCAACACACCAACTTCTTTTTTCTACGCGTATGTTTTAATGTCTGATAGTCGTAACGTTGAAAATATTATTTGAAGTGATATGTTGTAAAGAACAGTTTTGATATTTATTACATGCTCGACGTAATTAAAGGATCAATAAAATAGGGTAATAATACTATATTTCTTAAAATAACGTCGCATATTTCCACTTATTTTTAATAATATATAAAATATGTAAAGGATTAGCGTAGGTTATCCTTAACAGGTAGACGTATACTATCACGGACATTTCTGGGGGACCTTTGGACACTCACTTTTCTATAGCTCGTAATTTTTTTTCTGTCTGACCTTCCGCTAATGTCAAGTGTGGCAAATATACGTTTTTAACTTAATTGCCAAAAAATATTAATGTATCTTGTAAGATTTTGACATCGTTATCAATGAAAGCGCTCGAAATTTCATCCTTACGACTGCATTAAAATACGTTGACTTTTCTCTATTTCATTTACAATATAATAAGCATGTCTTATACATAAATACTTTTTAAGAAATCCTCTATATGATAGTGAAAACCGTATTAAAATCTGTTACGTAGCTTATAAGAACTAAGGGAATACACAAACAGACACGAAAACTTTATAATACGTATACAATTATACATATTATCCTTTGTTTTCAATATCTCTTTTAAAATATGTCCCTGACCTACTATTATATTATACTTTCATATGACGTAGCATAATAAATAGAAGGTTATTTTCACAGATTCGGGTTAAAAGTCTGCCGTTTGAATGCTTGCTTAGGAAGACTAAGAATTTCCCAATAAGGTTTTATGCCTTGGTAAACAGTCAGGGACAAAAAAACAGACTAATTTTGCGATGGGTTCCGGGGCATGCAGGCATTCGTGACAACGAAGTTGCTGATGAACTTGCAAGGGCAGGGGCTATGGGAATACACATCGGTCCAGTACCGTTCTGTGGAATACCCAAAAGCCTAGCTCTTTTGACCCTTAGAAACCATTACAAGCAAGAAGCTAAAATATTCTGGTATAACTTGCCAGGATAAAACCATTCCAAAGAACTCATCAGGGCATTTGACCAGCGATATGCTGGTAAGGTCCTGTCACTCGGTAGGAATCAAGTACGGGTTTTAGTGAAAGCACTCACTGGACACTGTTGTCTTAAAAAGCACTTGTACAACATTGGTGTCCAGAGCACAAGAGAGTGCAGATTCTGTGATAGCGCAGATAAGACCCCCAAACACCTCTTGTGCGAATGTGATCCACTAAAGCCTACACGAAACCGGATTCTGGGAAAGCATGTATTGCTTTCGGATGAGGTACAAATGCTCTCAGCCAAAGAAGTCCTGCAGTTCTTAAATGCTATAGGACTAGGCGGGAAGCTTTAGTAACATGGGGCGATCACGATAGATCACTACTGGTCGCAGTGATTCAGGACCAAGACCTGCATAGCCCCATTCTCCAGAAAAAAATGTATAATGCCTTGGGAAAATTAAATATATACTCCACAATTATATTGTATTAATAATAAAAAAAATGTTAAAAATTGCCTTTTAAGGATTGATGCTTCATATGAGAATAACCGAATGTATTAATATACCTTTGTAATAACACTTCTTGTACATACATACGATATAACGGATTTCAGTTTTTGAAGGAACACGAAGTGCCCGTATAGCTTATATATCTAGCAACTTCAGAACATATGAAGTATAATTTTCCGATAAAAAGTTGAGATATATATTCTTGGTACACATATATATTTCAACAACTCATACACGTATGAATAGTTAGCTTAGCCTAGGTTAGTTTAGATAGGTCGCGATTTACATGTAACATGCAACAGCCAAGCCGAGGTGTGCCGTGCACCCTTGAGCTAGTTGCCCAAATAAAATTGGCTGAGTGCCTTAAGCGCTCGCCTTAGTAGTCCGGTGAAAGAAGTATTAACAACTTTTCTGATGAAAAAGTATATACTATATAATTTAATATGCTTTCTTTCTATTAAAATGGCACGGTTGACAATATTTTCATTGTTAAGTAGATATTTTAACCGACGATTTGCTGTGCCGTAGTCCGGTGAAGCTGTTAAGACCTTGCTGGGTCAATAGCGTAGTCATTTCGAAAAAGAAAAAAAAAACGATTTGCTGTGATGAGTGTATGACTTTTAAGTAAATGTACGGGACTTTGCTTTGTTTATGTGTTTTAAAATTTCATTCCAATACTATGTAAGCCAATGGTGCTGTGGTTTTATTTTTAGTAAATTTATAATTTGCCTTTCAACTGGGTCATGGCATTCGACATAGATATAGTTTAGCGGTTCAAACCCTTGATCTTATAGTTAAATATAGTTTTGTGAGTTTGGTTAAAACTGAAACGTATATTAATATAGTTCAGTGCAAATGGTATAAGTGCTTATTTTCAGAAATTATTATATGGTATTTTTTGGTGGTAGAGACACGCTGAAGCTGTTACTGGTTTCAGCATCAATAGGTCGCATCATCCAGGGTAGTACCACCCTCTCATAGAAAACCGACGAGAAGTAACAGTGCTTGCTTTGTTGCATGTCGTTCGGCCAGTGAGAGCGTCGGAGGCCCACCTTCCCTCCCGTCCCCTTTCCCTTCCTCCCTCTCCACTCTTCCCCCTACCCACAGGCTGGCAACGCACTTGCAACTCTTATGGTGTTGCTAGTGTCTATGGACGGCGGTGATAACTTAACGCCAGGTGATCCGCTTGTTCATTTCCTCCTATGACAAAAAAATTTGAACAAGAATATAGGTTGGAAATTATAACATATTTTAAAGTTCAATGTCGATAATTACCCAATATACAAGAAATGTATTGAACCTTATTTGATGTAGATTATTTTTAGATCAAGATGTATATGAATATTCAGTAATTTTGAGAACATTTTTAAACATATGCCGTCTTGTCATTTCAAAATGAACCCTGATGATTAAACAAGTTATGCCCACGAGATTTGTTCTCCTGGAATGGGTTCTGTTAAGTCATAAAAGCTATATGTTTTATCTGAATTAATTATAAGCTACATTCTATATTCGAAGAGAAATATTCTTTACGCGCATTCTACAGTGAACGAAAGTGAATCGTAACGGTCGGGTCGGCGACGTTGAATAGGGCTTACTCGGTTTCCGTAGACATCACCTCGATTTCATGATGCACTGAACCGTTGTATTCTTGATTCCATTAATCATCAAACACTTTTACTGTCTGACAAAGTTTGTATCGTTCCAATAAATAAGTTACGTATTATAATAACAAAGTAAAATTTTGTATACAAACACTGTCGTATTTCAAGTTTAGGTATGTATTGTGCGTATACAGTTAGTACTTAATAATGTGTGTATACGTTTTCACTTCTATCTTATGGTCAAGCGCACGCATCCATTTCCTTATTGAATAAAAATCAAAATCGGTCCAGTCGTTTATCAGACTAGACTGGACAAAACCGCCATTTCGATCTCATGTATATACGTTTTTGTATAGACCACTTATAATTTGCAAACACCTATAGTTATATTCTGGAAGCAGCAGTTAAGAGTCCGACTGTCTGACTTTTAGGATTTTAATCAAATTGTAACAGATATGAAGTATAAATATTATTTATTGAATACAGTTTTACTGTGAATAATTCAAAAATAGATACAGAACATAGTCAACGTATAAAAACAAATATATTATATACAAATAACTATCTTACTAAGGACGATTCCGTTATGACGCATTTTGTTATCTTTTCGAATAATTTACGAGCTACATGTTTTATCAGTAAATGCAGTTTGTAGCCCTCTCATCTGTAGCGTAGATGTTTAGTCGTTGTGTTCGTCACTTGTATTTAATTACGACCTAAATTATTAACAGAGTCTTATTCTAGTTCTTAGTCTTAGTCTATTTCTAGTCTTACTTCTATACCAGCAATCTCTGGACCTCATATTCACTGCTTGCGTATAATGCGTTGCGTATACAGTACAACAATGTCTTCAGGGCATTGATGGGGCTGCCTCGATATTGTAGTGCATCGGGCATGTTTGCTGAAGCTCGTGTGGATGATTTTTACGCAATCATTCGAATGAAAGCAATCTCCCTGATGGGTCGAATGTGTGGCAGTTCAAATAATGTCTTGAGGATGTTATCAAGTAGACCGGATAGTTTGTTTGTTCACAAATGGACGAAGTTGTTAAAAAGTGTGTGCACCTATACAATTTAATGATTTTTGTTTGTGTGGGTGAAAAACGTTATTTTTAATTGCACTGAAATATGCTGTATACCTCTAACATAGACTAAGCTTTACTAACAAAAAAAAATGGATGTAATATCTGAATTTATTATATTATTCGTCCTGTCGTCCTGTTAAATTATTTTCTACTGTGATGCAACGCGACACTGAATGTTGTCCTGATTGGGACTCAAAAGATAATGTTAAAGCGTAGAATTTTTACTAATGTTGTAGATACTAAGTGAGACCTTTTGTTTATTTATTAGGTTTAAAAGCCTTAATAAGTGAACCGATCATCGTGAAATTGTGCGAAAATACAGGAATTCAAGAGGTAGGTTGATCTAGAAAAACAAAGTACTGCCCCCGATCTATTATGAGTCTTTGTTTTATCAAAATACATTCGTTGCATAAAGATATCCTAAAAAGTATATATTTTATCGATAAACAATTTTTATAAAGCGTCAAACCATACCTTGTTGAATATCTTATTATCCTACATGACTTGGAAACTCGGTTAACAAATGTTATTATACAAAACTAACGAATGTTGGTTTTATTTACGGGGTCCGAAGCGATTAGAGCGTAAAACACGCAAGTAATGTACTTAAAGCGATTAAAAGGAGTTTCGTTTTTTTTATATGTTACATAGTTTTATCAAAATTATTACTCTATAAATGAGCATATTAATCTAAAGATAACGCAGACGACTTGATAACCTCCTCTTTTTTTTTGAAGTCGGTTAAAAAAACGGTGATCAAGGGAAATCCAATATCGAATACACGTCATTTTTACAATGGCTACAAGGGTGCACGGCACACCACGACTTTTTACGATGACTTGTAATTACTACAGTATTTAGGCAACTTCATATACACAATGGTCGGTACTTTAACGCAACGTAATGTTCTAAATTACTACAATAAGGTTTTACCACACTCCGATACATTTTGAAACGCTTGACCTATGGTTATCCTGTACTCAATTAAAAAGGGTTATTTGAATTGATACATACCAATGATATTGTTTAAAGTAATTTATGAAAGATATATCAAAGTTTATCTATAGGATGTCACGTTAGAAGATTATCAGCTTTCGAATATTACGTGATTCACTTATACGGATCTGCAAAGGTCATTTGTTAGAAACGTTTTGATCGATTCTGAAGTCATTATTATTCATTGTTTTGACTTGTCTGAACACGTTATCTCCATTGTTCCCATACGTGTTGTCAATGGTGATGTTTGGACATAATGAGTCATAACCATTCGTTTGTTGTGATACAATACTCCAGTTGTTATAACAAGTAATTTGATTTTTTTCTCCTCCATTAGTCTCCCAATAATTTTGTGGGTAGTATGTTACCATTTATTGTATTACCATATCAGCTATTCTTTCCTACTTATTAATATTCGCGACATTGACTGTGTTGTTTATTTTGCTGACAATATATTTTATGTACAAAGGAAAAAATGTAAGTTTACACCGCTTACCCCACTTATCGGGAGCAAGAAAATATACGTATAGCTGAGTGAAACTATCGTTATATTTTTTTGAAGTTATACTTCTTTTGGAAATTTGAAAAATTATGAGAGTAAATTGTTACGACACCGTCACGAAAAACCGACACCTCAAGTTAGCTATAGTCAACATTTTGTTTCTTTGTATTTGTAGTTTGAATTTCTTAGTATTAAAACTTTCAACGTATTAAATACCTTTTTTCTATTGTTAGTGTCATTTTTTTGCACGTATAGTAACGTAGAATAAGGCGAAAGATAAAATTTTTTAATAAAATATTTTTATCCTGTTACGCCAAAGAAGTATAACATCTAACGCGTGTACACATAAATACACACACGCACACTTTTCTTTAATAAGGACCAAGTGTCTTATTAGTAAAATAAAAACCATGTAATTAAAATTTATTCAGTAGTCTTTGAGCGATGCGCAGCACAACTGCAGAGCTCTAATCATTTTTATAGATTTACCACAAATGGAGCGTCAGATAAGCTTCATATATTTTCTTATTGAGTTTGTTTTTGTGTTCTGTGCTATCAGTATATATTCAATTACTAAGACGTTCTAAGGGATTTATTAACGATTATTCTCTGCTCGCGACTTCGCGTGTAAGAATTACGTTGAGTTAACGCTAACACGCAGTGGAAGCTCTCAAGAGGAAAAAAAAAACGTTTTTGAAACATTCTTCATTGGTGCTCCGCTCCTACTGGTCTTAGCGCGATAATATAACCTATATAAGATTATATAGCCTTATAACCTTCCTCGATAAATGGGTTTTATAACGCTGAAAGAATTTTTCAAATCGGATCACTAGTTCCTGAGACTACCCCCTACAACCTCACAACGTCATATACAAACTTTAACTCTTTATAATATTAATATAAATGATAACAGCTATTAATAGTAACTGAGAAAATAACTATTAAAAAGAGCAAACAAAACTTCGGATTTAATTCGTATAAATATTTTTTGTCCAAGTTATATTTCAGTATCGATTTCTTCTTGCATTCTAGTTACCACGTTTTCAGTTAATTCAGATACGTGTTAAATACAGCTTGTCTACTTTATAAACGTTAAATGTAATGTTATGCTTAAAATTATCTTTTTCTTCAAATGCTTATTGAAGGTGTGGAGCGCGAACCTTTATCGTTTTTTTTAAAATCCTAGCGTATATCAGGCTGCTACGGATGTTTAAACTACGTTGGAAGAATTAAATGTTAGACAAATTATTTTTATAATTTATAAGTATTTGTTTTTCTTAATCTCCTCATAATTTATCAGCTATATTTAAATTTATTTTAATATAAATAAAAATTAAATGTGAAATAATTAATGCTGTTTGAAAAGTGAATTCTTGCCTATTTTTTAAACCTTTTAAAAAGTGCGTATCATAGTTTATATTTGGATTAATATATATAGATATAGTATAATGTCATGATTACACTTTATAGTGTAATGTATATAATGTGTTTAAGACAGTTCAAATCACATCTATATTACAGATTAATATAAGATTTTAGGATGAGCTCCGTGTGTGTTAGGCTATTATGTAAGGAGATTTTATTTGCTGGCAAAATTCAACGAAGAGTTCAATCGTGGAGGCACAATTTTATAAGTGCCGCGCTCATTGTCAGCTACCGACACCTACAATTGATAAATGGACGTGAAGCGTCGTCGCTTCCTCGTCCATTTTGATTGTGATTCGATGAGATTTACTTTCATTGTGAACGACGAGTGTCGATTCAATGATAATAGAGTTTGCTGGGTCCTTCTCAACTTTTTTCATTAGATGCTCCCTTTGTTATTTCAAGACATTTTTTTTTTCACGATAACAATACGAAAAGCTTGCTTATGTTAAATATTTATGAGAAAATTTATATACATTGTTGTTGGAAATGATAATATATATTTTAATATTATTATTTTGGTATTGGAAAAACATTGTATTTATGTTAAAGGTTTTTTATCAAAAACAGTATTCAAAATCACAGTCATGGTTGTTGTGATTTTTTTTTATAATTCATTTTTTTTTTGTTACTAACTCCTTAGAGTTGAGATGAAAAATATTATGACGTGTTTATATGTGTGTTTAGATATATATGTCTTGTTATCTTGACAGAAATTATCCTACTGAGATGCACTAATTTCCTTCCTACTCCTGTGTTTAATATTTGTTTTACAAAATAAACATGATACCTGCATTATAACTGTTATGATAATAGATGGTAGACCCACGCTGAAGCTATTACTGGTTTCAGCATGAATAGGTCGGCTCGACCGGGGTAGTACCACCCCTCTCACAGAAAATCGACGTGAAATAACAATGCTTGCATTGTTGTGTTTCGTTCGGTCAGTGAGAGCACCGGAGGCCCACTTCCTTTCCTGTTTCCTTCTTTCCCTTTTTTCTCCCCTCCCCCTCTCCCATATACAGGCTTGCAATGCACTTGCGACTTTCCTGATGTCGCTAGTGTCTATGGACGGTGGTGATCACTTACATCACGTGACCCACCAGTTCGTTTGCCTCCTTTGATATAAAAAAAAAAATATAAACATGAACTTATCTTGATAATGATATTAAAATGTAATGAAAAAAATTTTATCGTATATCTGGAGATATCATAGAAGTTTGGCGTGGAAATATGGAGACGGTCATAATGCTTTTTTTCTTTATATAAATCTCAGTCTAGTGGCGTTATGATCAATTTCATTATCTGCCATTTGCTTATCATTACATAGTGCAAAACAAAGTCCTTTGCCGCTTCTGTCTGTCTGTCTGTCTGATCGCGATAAACTCAAAAACTACTTAACGGATTTTTATGCGGTTTACACCAGTAGATAGAGTGATTTCATGAGAAAGATTTAGGTATAGAATTTGTCTAAATTTTTTAAATTATCAGGGCAGGACAACGTTTGCCGCGCGCGCTATTATACTATAATTTTGTCTCGGTTTAATGAAGTTTTTAAAGTTTAATTGATATTTCAATATTACTGTATTAATCTCTATAAATTGAACGTGTATGTACACCTAAAAGGTCTACATAAAAATGTAGAATAGAATTTCAGTAATTATTTAACCATTAAAGAGTTTATGCTATTATCAGTGACAGTACTTAAAAGAGAGTTTGTAGTTGTACTTATTATGTACACGCCTTAGAAGTTATACTTCTTTGGCTTAACAAGATAATACAAGATAAAATTTTATCTTTCACCTTATTCTACGTTTGTAGAAAAAACGACACTAACAATAGAAAAAAAGGTATTCAATATATTGAAAGTTTTAATACAAAGAAACAAAATGTTGACTATAAGCTAATTTCAGGATGTCGGTTTTTCGTGACAGTCTGCGCGCGCATCGTAAAATTTTACTCTCATCATTTTTCCCTAACGCACCAAAAGAAGTATAACTTCAAAACCGTTCACGAAATATTATGAAAAACGTTCGTGCGAGAGATCTGTCTTGAAAATCGTACAATTTTAAAAATGGTAGGTGAAATAAAGCACCGAATATTTGTATATATATGTTGATTCGTGTCTCGGTACACATAAGCAACAAAAAGAAATACATTCAGACCGTTATAGCTCGGCTGTATAATGTACTATCTCATCAGTTCTGACTGCGCGTTGCGGCGTGCCGACTTACGGTCGTACCGTTAGTGCGCCTGACCATTCCAATTGTATTGTTCTCGACTCGTGTATACTTATGTGACGTTCGGTCTAAATAATAAGGGACCAGCGAGTGTATTCGTTTATCGAATTTAATTTTAGATTTTTTTTAAAGTGAAAACTTTTAGACACGTTGTACAATGAGGGAAAAACGTCACACTTGGTTCGGTGACGTTGAATCGTTTTTCCTCGTCTACACGCATCATTAAAGGCGCTCGGGTAGGTGATGCAATTAACCGTGTGTACTCGGCTCCGGTCGTCATCAATAAAGAGTGCATCGTTCCAATAATGACGTTTCTATTATTACGTACTAGTTTTGGCTCACGGCTTCGGAGACGTTAATAAACTTTTTTTTTTAACGTGGGGAAATCCTTTATGGATACCCACCCTCCCGGGGGAGAGGATGGGTTATGTCCAGCTTGCACGGACTGAAACCCCACGGTGTACCGTCAGACCGTAGTGTTGGGCCGGCAAGGGATCGTGCTAAGCTAATTCCCCTTAGATAGCCACCCCAACGGTCCGCCCGGCGGAAGGTGGCTGCCGGGCTCCTACCTATAGAGAGGCAGCTGGTTACACACCAGCTGCCTCCCCTCGTCCGCCGGACCTGTGCAATGAGGGGATGAGCCCCCCGACTACACCCCCTCAGGTCCGGCTACGGTGGCAAGAGGAGTTGGGCAAAGCGCCGCCTCCTCCTGCCGGTCCTCCGTTGGCGAAGACGGCCACTGAGGGGATCCGCCTCGCGGGCCCTCTCCGCCGCCTCCTTTTGCGAGATGACTTCCTCGCAAAAGGAGGCCACCGCTCACCACGCCTGCTCGCTGCCGAGCAAATACTTATCTCTCATCGAGAACACTAACTTTTCTCCGGATAGATATCATTTTTTGTACCCCTGACGAGCCTCCAAAGTTTTATCATGAAACGTAACAAACAAATAAACAACCAAACAAGCTCGCATTTTTTTTTCTGATGATATATAACATTAAGATAGGATAAATATATTCTATATATAATCAATGTAGCATCTAAAGAGTATGTATTGTGCGTATTTAGATACTATTATTATTTATTAACATACAAACAATAAATCTCTATCAGTATGTATTTATTTTTAAGTTTTAGCTTCTATCTTGTGGTCATAGGCACATGCCCATTTTTTTTTGTTTTTCAGCTTTATATGTTCAATTTATAAAAGTTTAGGGTGGTATGTAAAAGGTTGGAGGTTGAAGAACTCACACCATTTGACCGATAATAATGAAAACTGACTCACCTAATTATTTTTTGCGGAGAAGTTTTACATTATACATTTTAATTGTACCCTTAATTTAATTAATTAATACAACAATAGTAGTTACTACAAATAATCATAGTAACAAATTACAACAAGCGTGTGTAGCGCGGCTAGTCATTTGTTAGTTAGCTCGTATCCTTTCATTTCACCATTCTTCTCGAAGCAATTATATCATTTTTTTTTCTCAAACTATCTACGCTATTGACTTGCAAGGTCTTAACAAATTCCCCGGACTACTCCGATATCACTCATTCGTCTCACACATCGTTTTGATTATAGTAATGTACTGATCGTATAAAATGCTGTTTTATATGTTTATTAGACAGTGTTTAATCTCAAATTCATACCAGTCTAGTCGTATCAAATCTAATTTATTTTCAAGACATTTAAATCCATAAAGGCATTATATTCATTTGAAAGAAATTTAAATTGAAGCTATTAAATGTTTGAGTTACAAATTTACTTTTATTAATTAGTGCTTCTTTGTGTAAATTCTTTTTATAAAAAGAGCAATCAATTTATTTATTTGAACAAAATTTATTTTATAGTACTCTACTAATCATTCAGGAGAATTGTAATGACTTTACTAGAACATAAAATTATAGATTTTTATAATTTCATCCATTCAGCAGAAAATTCTATTAATTATTGTGATTTCTTTAAAAAGTCACCTGAATGTTCCATTACTTCTTCAAGTTGATAGATTTTCGCTTTCAAGTATATTATACTAGACCCTGCCCGCGACTTCGTCCGTGTAGTAATAGTTACTTTTGCTAACGCTAATATGCAGCGGAAACTCTAAAGAGGAGAAACACATCCCGATTTTAAAACTTTTTCATTTGTTCTCCGTTCCTATTGGACTTATCGTGATGATATATGGCTTATAATTTTCCTCGATAAATTAGCTAAATAACAATGAAAGATTTATTCAAATCGGACCAGTAGTTCCTGAGATTACCCCCTACAACATCACAACTCACAGATTCACAAACTTTACCTCTTTATAATATTAGTATAGATATATATCTCTTTTCGTTTGTTCCAACGCTCCAAACCACAAACGTGGCGTTAGTGTCGTCGTACGTGCGTAAATGGATGCTTCGGTTATAAACATAATGTAAGTGTGAGGACTATTGATCCCAATAATAATTTAATTTTACAATTCTAATATTTTTGTATGATGCAGCCTTTGAAATGAACAATTCTGAATAGTTGTAATCCTAGTCAATATTATAAATGTGAATTTTACATATAATTTATACTCCGAGTGTATTTTGTGTTTTCCTCGTAATATTTTTTGTGAAACAATTCGTTTCTCTGCCTTTGTTGAAGATAATTTGAACCGTTTGAAAATAAAGTTAGGTGTGATTATAATTGTAAATACTTGTGTAACAATCACAGAGATCGTCGAGTCGAGATTCGGAGCGAAATAACGTATTTACAAAAGAACGACTTGAAAACCGTTCCCAGAACTGCTGTTTTAATAATAGCATGTGAAATATAAATCCGCGTTAAAATGTGTTCTAATTAAAAAAAAACGTTACAGTCCATATAAATGTAAATGTTAGTTAGCTCAAATCTTAAATATTAGACAGTTGTCCACCGATTCCTATGAACTTTGTCGGTATAACGCCATCGGTTGGTCGGCAGCGGCTCAAGCCTAGGTCCGTTCCCTCGACGTGGAGCCCTTGAGTACGCTGCTCGCGAGATACAGTAACACAAAATCTTACAACACTGCTACAACATTACACATATCACCTCCACACACGTGAACGCATACACGCTTACACATGAAAGTGGAAGAGTTTTTGCTTTTCCTTTATCGAACTGAAATAATCTAGAAAAGTTATTCGACACAAAATACATATAAAAGTTGTTGAGGTATATATGTATGTTTGGTACTCATATGTAATTCAATAACTCATATAAGTATGAATATGTAGCTTAGCTTAAATTAGCTCAGATAGATCGCGGATTGCATGAATCGGGCAATAGCCCAAGCCAAGGTGTACGGGGCACTCTTGAGCTAGTTGTCAAAATAAAATCGGCTTAGTGGCTTAAGCGCTCGCCTTAGTAGTCCGGTGAAGCTGTTAAGACCTTGCTAGGTCGATAGCGTAGTTAGTTCGAAAAAAAAAGAACGCCATCGATTGGGTATAAAATCAACGCACAACTCTATTACTAAGGTTAGTTTACATCTAGAGAAAAGGGCAGGCGATAGGCAACCAATTTATTAACCAATTTAATAAAATAATATTAATTAATCTGCCTGTCCGTCTGGCCCAGCACGGACAAAGGACTCTTTCAGAAATGCCGAGCGTCTAGATTTTTGATAACATTCAAGTAGAATCTATCTGTGTTAACCTCTTATTCATATCTTGACGTGTCTCTAGCCCTACCTCCGCATCTGAAATTGTAGTGTTATTTATTCTTTTTGTTCAACTGTCGTAGTTGAGTCATGTATAGATTACATATTAGATCAAAATATACAAAAAAGATCTATATTTATCTCATCTAGTTCCATTAATCAAGTATCCACACATCAATTTCAACTTGTTACTCGTAGTGTATCTTAAAAAGCGTGTTGAAGCTGTGTTTTATTACATTTGAAATATAGGTTAACATCGCGTTCCGACAGACACGATTTTATTTCCATTTGCGTTAAACAGACGCGTGGCATCATCACCGTGTCTGCGTTTAAAAATAAACGACGCATAAATTTCATTATTTTTGGAAATACCCAAAGCGATAATAATGGTTTTTATTATATATGTTTAAACCTATTGTACTGAAAATGGCACAAAGTCGTTTTTATAGCCGACAGCTGCATACAGAATTTGCTGTTGAAGTCTATTAGAGCTAACATTATAGTATATTTGTAATTTTTATATATCTCCTATACAAAAACACACGTTTGATGCTACGTTTACACAAATGACCGCGTTTGTAAGGACAAAGAGATAGATAGATTGTTAATTATTGCTTTTTAAAGGATAAAAAGTAACTCTTACATATTATGATTATTGTCACTCCGTGGATTATTCATTCCCCATTGCTACAAGTATCAAGTGTTTCCGCGAACGAACTTTTTTGTTAACTTCTCCGCCATATAATAGGTACGCAACGGACTCCTACCATGGCAAATTACTTTTATTATTAACTCTTAAAATGTTTTGCATTTCATATGAAAAATAGCAGTAGTATGTGCAAGTTTCCATATCTATTTACGAGAGACTACCGCAATCATATACATAAAATTAAAAAATGGCTAGATTTAAAACGCATTGTACCCATTTTTGTAGCCACAAAGCGAGCGATGCAACATTTAATACATTTGTACTATTCCATGTACAGTTTTGTGCGTATGTTATTTTTATTGTATCTCTCAACACACCAGGCTATTTGGCAAGTTCTTATTGTTCAAAGAAGCACGCGGAATGCAGTGTAGCTAATTTGGACCTCTGAGATATTCCAGACCCTTTAATAACGTTCTAATTCGTAGTTTGGAGAGTATTCCCAAATTCCTAACTTCATTGAGACGTTCACCTCTATCGATCTAAAGTCTAATGTATTACATACAACAACATCGTTACGTGTAGAATATATATATCGAGTTTGCGTAATTATTTAGTGTTACCGTTTCATTGGTCCGTTGGGTGGCACGCATCGGTTGTTATATTGTCATAATTATTCGCAATAGTGGCTCTAATTGAAGCCCATTGATCCACTTACACGTTAATGTAGCAATGAAGAGGCGACGAACTGAATTTTTTGCCATTACGGTAAATTTGTGTCGGTTAAATTACTGGTTTTGGAATGTAATGTAAAAATATTAAAGGAGAGTCTTATCATTCGTGGGTTTGCATCGAGAATCGTTGTGTTTTAAATGACCGCAGGTTACTAGATAAAATACATTACGGTTGTTAAACGAAACAATAAATATTAAAACAACAGAACTTCCGAAATGTATACGACAGTCATAAATAACAATTATCTATATAATAACTGTGTAAATAAAAGAAACACCTACGCTTCTCGCACAAAGCAATTATCTAACACAATACAATCAAAGTCAATAATGCTATCACATTTAGAATGAATAGCCGATATGCAGCAGTTATAAAACAGATATCCGATGATAGTTCAAATATTGACACAACGGTTACAATATAATATAATTACGTCTATTACTTAGATATAATGCAGTGTATCACTGTATAGATGTCGAAGTTATTGCCAAGGCCGCGGACAGTCGCGCCGGCATTGACCGTCGGCAAACAGGCGTTCATTAATAAAGATTTTGCGTTCATAGAATTCATTAGCCGACCGCTACACGAGTTACCGGCGCTCTATTTGTGACGTTTCCTTTTCAGTTCAATTTAATGAATACATAATGAAACATGGTTAATGAGACCATTCACATTGAACGTTAAATGTATAGATCACAGTTGTAATTTATGCAAAAATGTTTATTTGTTTGTGGTAAAAATGATTTGAAACGAATGTAAGTATGTGTGAAGTGTAGTCGAGTAGATCTAATTATATATTGATGACTTCTATTATATCCTTACTGATTTATACGCTTTAGTACGCTTTAAGAATTTGATCGATTGTCATGAAATGTTGTATGCTCGTTTTTTTTTTTTTTTGGAAATGACAACGCTGTTTACCTGGAAAAGTCTTTATAGCTTCATCGAATTATAAATGATGCTCGTTGTTTGGGATAAAAAAAAGGGTAGAAGGAAACTTGTATCCAGAAAAACAAGTAAGTGAAAACAAATGCTGTGGGATAGTAAAATCTACGTTAAGGAGTCGAGAAACAATCATAAAAAAAAAACAAATTCTGAATATTAAGAACGAAGATGGGAGATAAATAAATGAAAGGATCTAATAATATATATCTAAATCCTTATACCTAGAGGGGCATCCAAATCTTCATGCTCGTATTGTAAATGCGAAAGTAAATTTATTTGTTTGTTAAACTTTCACGCCTTCAATACTCAGCCGATTTCCGCGAAATTTTGCATACACGTTGTCTTGGATATAGAAAAGGATGTAGGCTACTTTTCATCCCGTCATATATACTGTTCTAGAGACATAGTAAATCCACATTAAAGTGGGCGACGCCGCGCAGCATTTTATGTTTCTTATAAGTCTATAAAAGAGAATGTAATCAGTGGATGATAAAAATAATAAATGTAATTCGTACTAAGTGTATTGATTGATCAAAGAAGATCTAATTTTTTTATCGTTGTTGTGTTAAAAATAATTGATTCTCTAATCGTGTGTATCAAAGAAGTAAATGTAATTAATTTTTAATCTTACTTATATATTTTTATCGAATTATCACGTGATACTATATCATAGAAAAACTAATATGAGTAATTGAGATAATGTAATCGTTATTGCGATTAACACGTGAGTGTTTAAATTAATCCACATTAACGCATACTCTATTTTAATTGATTCTTGATTCTATTGACCATGCATGGTCTTAAAAGCTTCACCGAACTACTATGGAAAGGTGTAAAAGAGGACGAGGCTCCCTAATCAGGCATAGATGCTTCGACTAGACGAGCCAGCCGTCGCATATCATAAGTGCGGATTACCCCATGTAAAAAGGCTAGTTAGGTGGCAGCAGCCAATCGGCTAAGTGTCTTAAGCACTCGCCTTAGTAGTCCGGTGAAGCTGTTAATACTTTGCTAGGTCAATAGCGTAGATACATCGAGAAAAAAAATGTCTGCAGCCAGTAGCCAAGCGTAAAGCATACACTGAAGAATCTTGCATAGTGACTAATTTTAAGCATGCAGCTATATCAAATAATTTAGATGATTTTACCCTTGATATGATGATTGCCGTAGATCTCGTATCGGGAGTAGGGCTGCCCAATTTGAAAACTGATTTTGCGGCCATCTCAATGGTTAAGATTTAACATGTTTCGTGCCAAGACCCATATTTACCAGACATGTCCTTCAGACCATTTGATATTTGAAAAAAAAAAAAGATGTATTATTGTTATATTTAGGAATAATCTTGTATCCTATACATTATTATTAAGACTAAATTACAAACTCACTAAACAACTACTTAGGCACACCGACACCTGTGTCTACTATACCGACGTGACTGACGACGCGATAAGTAGGTTCATTCGTCGGGCCATGGACGCCCCGGCACGGGATATTGTGGATTACAACCTAAAAATGGCCATAAAGAATGGAAATGCAAGCGCGATAAAAACAATAACGTCATTAAACCAAAAACAGTTAATAATAATTGTACAGTTAATATTTAATAAATGACTAAGAAAAATAATAATAAAAAAAAAAAACAAAAAATATATATATGCTCACGGATACGATTTTTACGTATACAAAATATTACATGTAAGCAAAAAAAAAGGTGCGGACCAAGAGTCTGCAGAATAGAACAAACTAAAAAAAAAAACTATACAACTACATATGTTGACATGACAACCACTTTTCTATTCAAATATACATCAATACAACAATTATCATACTTTTTGGTTTCGAACAACTGACTACGCTATTGGCCTGACGATCTTTTTTTCTCGAACTGACTACGCTATTAACCTACCAAGGTCTTAACAGCTTCACCGGACTACTTGGCCTGACGGGGTTTTAACAGATTCGAAGAACTAAATCACGTATTATTAAACCGTATTCCGTTACAACATCAATCATAATATAAGTAATTATTTCGTTTTTAATAGTTGTGGTGTCGTGATACACGTGCAACGAGACGTTAAAAATTAAGCACGTAATAGATAGTCTCAAAATAAATACAGGAAGTCAACGAATTTACATATTCAATAAAAAATACGAATACCAACATAAGTTTTATTTGTTAATTCATAGTACGACATCGCATATATTGATTGATATTTACGAACATAAAGGATATATTAGCTGTTCCCGTATGTATTTCATAGGGAACACCATTTCCTGGACCATAGACATGGGATATCTCAACACCCGCGGGACAGTTCGCAAACGTAATTAATATTTACAATGTTCATACTCGTACATACAAACTGGTGCATTGCAGTAACTGAATCGAGCTGATATTAAAATGGAGTTAGATTTTTTAAATAATATAAACTAGTTGATTCCCGCGGCTTCGTCTGCGTCGTTTAACATCCCAATTGTTTTGTTACATCTCAAAGGAATTAGGCAACTTTTTCGACGAAATCTCCCATTCGGCTTTTCTTTTTTCGACACTTCCAACAGTTATCGTTATACTTCAAGCAATTTGCAAAAAATCTTGACAATTTTAAACCTAAACATTCCTCGTGAATAATTCTATTTATTAATGAAAACAGCATGAAAATCCTTTCAGTAGTTTTTGAATTTATCGCAAACAGACAGACAGATGCGGCGAAGTGTTTTCATAAAATATAGCTTAATATTAATGGGTTAACTTTCAGTTAGTTTTACTTGAGTTTAATATTTGTATATATCTTCTGTATATATACAGACGAATTCATAATAGTTGGGTACCTTATTTCCTTTTTATCAATTGGTTTATTTAGTATTTTTTTCTTTATTAGCTATTTAGCTATATAGAAAATTTAGTTTAATCAATAAAAAAAATTGTTACTTTGATTACCCTAATTTTACTTATACAATTCTATCCATCATTATTTTCACGATCGTCACGTCTACCAATTTAGAGTATTTGTAGACTCTGGCAAAAAGTTGTACCTGATATTGAAATTTACAATGTTAATTAATTATCGTCGAATTTCAGTCATAGGACTGACACTAATTTAAACTGATAATAATAATTTCACTTGTCAAAAATGTATAATTTTTCTATTGATACAACTCTGTTTAATCCCATAACCTTATAAACTGACGAATTTTGTTCTGTAAAGTCTCGTATCGCCTCCAGCCCAATACTTTAGCTGCGGTCGTACTCCGGTTCGAAGTCTGTCACAGAGTGTTTCTTAACTTTATGAAAGTAAATTTACTGTTTTCTATTTTATTATGTTATCCGAGATTCAAGAAATTGAATTTAATCGTATTGTAATAGTCCTTTATTATTTATTGAATTAGCGACCTGTGCCAGCTTTGCATGATGCATCTTAATATTTAATAGGTTTTGGTCATTTTTGGGGGTTTTGATATCTATATTTCTTCAAACACACAAATAATTTTATTTTCATAGCACGTAACTTTAATTTTGTGATATCTTCTATATTTATTACTAGCCTCTGCCCGCGACTTCATTCGCGTGGAATAGATACACTAACACTAACACGAACACACAGCAGTCCTCAAAAGGAAAAAACATCCAGATTTTGAAACATTTTTTTCATCTGTACTCCGCTCCTATTGGCCTTAGCGTGATGATATATAGCCTATAACCATTCTCGTTGAATGAGCTATATAACATTGAAAGAATTATTCAAATCGGACCATTCGTTCCTGAGATTACCCCCTACAACGTCACAACATCACAACGTCACAAACTTTACCTCTTTATAATATGAGTATAGATTTACTGTTTTTTTTTTTCGAAATGACTACGCTATTGACCCAGCAAAGTCGTAACAGCTTCACCGGACTACTACAGATTTACTGAAGTGGTATGTTGTAAAGGGTAATATTATCTGCAGGAAATTCCCAACGAAATTAATATGTTTAATTAATATTGTATATAATTTGTATTGTATATAATATATAATTTATATTGCAATAATGAGCAGAATTATTTAAGTGGTTTTGAATTAAATTCCATACCCTAATTCACACTAACAATCGATACGGGCTAATGAATTGATGGGTTTCTTGCAACACGATGTCCGTATTAGGAAACCTGTTAAATATACGTACCGTTATTGTGAACACTAACATCCGAGAGTCATTCCTATAATGTTGACTTTATTGGATTTGAGTCTTGGTACATTGACACCGGTTGTTTGGTTCGGAATTACGTATTCTAATTGGAACGGCTAATATTGCCTGATATTACCGTCATACCTGCTGTTTGGTATATTTCATTTGCATTTCTATGTTTTTTTTACGTAATTTGATTATTTGTTTAAGTATTCTTTACATTATTCAATTAAAAACCTCTTCAGGCGCATGAGCGGTATTCTTGGTAGGAGATAAATATATAATTGCGCGTCATGACATGCTAGTAAGCGTGACCGAGCGTATCGCGCTTGCACGGTTTGCGGCAGACTAGCGACGCGTAGTATAGGAGCCTGTGTATATATAATTTTGATATTTGTGATGAAATAGTGCTGCCTATATAAATTACAAACTGTATAAAAATGTACATAATTATTGTTCTGAGTATCAATGTTTGTATTGAATTTTCACTTCTGGCGACTGCCTCAATTTTTTTTATTCATATAAGTCTTTAACCTATATCTTAGATCTTTAATCTGTATCTTAATATATATACTTAATATTATAACGAGATGATTTACCCGATTAAGTCTCCCACGGCAGCGGCTCAAGCCTAGGTTCAATCCCTCGTGCTCCCTTGAGTGCGTTGCTTGCGCGATACGGTGACACACAAATATACATCACCGCTACAACACTACACGATCACCCCCACACACGTACACGCCTACACGCTTACACATGAAAGTGGAAGGGTTTACTTTTTTCCCTTATCGAACTGAAAAACTCTCAATTTTCCAATAATAAATATATGGAAGAGTTGTTGAGGCGTGTATGCTCGGTACACATATACGGTTCAACAACTCATACATATATGAATAGTTAGCTAGGCTAGCTAAGATAGGTCGCGATTTTGCATGCAACCGGCAACAGCCAAACCGAGGTGTGCCGTGCACCTTTGAGCTGGTTGCCATAATAAAATGGGCTGAGTGCCTTAAGCGTTCGCCTTAGTAGTCCGGTGAAGCTGTTAAGACCTTGATGGGTAAACAGCGTAGTCATTTCGAGAAAAAAAAAAAAAACGAGATGAAGTTTGTGAGTTTTATGACGTTGTGACGTTGTAGGGGGTAATCTCAGGAACTACGGGTCCGATTTGAAAAATTCTTTCAATGTTACGTTATATAGATTATTTATCGAGAATGGTTGTACGCTATATATATATCATCACTCTAAGACCAATAGGAGCGGAAAACCAATGAACAATGTTTAAAAATCGTTTAATATTTCTCTTTAGAGCTTCCGCTACGTGTTAACGTTAGCCCAAAGTATCTATTCCACGCGAACGAAGTCGCGGGCAGAGGCTAGCAGCGAAAACGTATTTTATAACAATGAACTATTATCTATGTCTTGATAATTTAAACACTATACAGTTTATAGTTTAGTTATCTTGTATAGACAGTTTATTGGCGTCCTGTCATAAACATTATGCATATACGTTTGTTTTAATTTTATTAGCTAAAAATTATCTATTCGATACGTTTATTATGAAGGATCGTTCGTATTTATAGTGTATTCAATAAAGTAGTAATTAGATAAGCTTCTTCTGATGGCAGCTATTAAAATTTCTTCTCACGTCATCGTATAATTACTCATGTCCACTGCTACTAACAATTTGTTTGTGCCCGAGTAGCGAGATCGTAAGTTCATTGACTTTTGAATTATTAATATTTCGTCGTCAAATTCATAATGACTTTATAGGCAATTCTATTCTATTATGTTTAGTTAAATCTACTGTTTACTAAGGGGCTGTTATACAATGTTGTTTAGTTGTATAGTATATAATTAGAATTTTTGGCGAATTGAAATTAAAATCATCTTCGAAATAGGTCACGGAAATTTTAAGGAATATATGGTAGTGATTATTAATGTATTTTTGGAATGATTACCATAGTTTCGTTCTTACTGAATCTTTTTAACACATTGACTACCACGAGCGTTTTTGACGAAATTGACCTGGCATGCCATTTTGTTTTAATGGCATTATCTATATATTAATACGTGAAGCAAAAAAATTGTACCACTTTTTAACCCATTTCCCGTCAACGGGTGAACTTGAGATTTGGCATAGTTAAAGTTTATATGACGGAGAAATGCAGAAAGCTGTTTATTTTATATAAAATGCATTAGAAGTACATTAAATTAATTAAAATATGCACTACTCACACTACTACTCGAATTTTACACAACATATACACACATGTAAATAAAAAGAAGATTTTGACAGCCGTCAATAATTACGAACTTCAAAAAAGGTTGTGAAGGAGGTTGCTATGCTCGACTATATGTATTTTTTAAGTCTTACGTTATAATTACCATTTTTCATCCTACGTTCAACAATGATATTATAAAATATAACTATTATTGTAATGTTTATTATTTTTTATGGTGAACTCATTTCAAATGATAAGTTTATAAAAAAATGAGCCAAATAATACTTTGTATAATCAAAATTAGGATTTTGTTCATAAAAGTAATCCATGACTTAGACCTCCGCAGTTACAACGTTGCAATTCAACCTCATGTAGCAACAAAAAAGAATTTATTTTCAAAAGCTAATGGTAGTATTAAAAACATCCTTGTCTTGGATTCACCATTAGATCGTATTGTGGATCCATTACTTTTCCAAACGATGATACTGGGCATATCACTATTTCTCATAATGAACAGACTACATTTAATTCAATATCACCCAGAAATACGGGTGGTGTCGTGTAAAAATTGTGTCATGGGTTGCGATAAATTTCTTTATTTTCGTAAAGTTATGTTTGGTTAAAATTTGAGCTTTACCACGTGGTTTTTGTTTTCAATTTATAATTAATTTCAATTTTCATTTACACATATATTTTTTAATGATTATATAATAAAGATTATAGCAAATAACTGAGTAGCCATGATGAAAACCTTTAATTATAAAAGTATACCCTTTGACAAAAAACTCTAATAAAGTTCAAAGTTTAAAAAATCAATTAACTATGGTCGAATGTCGACCACTGGGTGCCCACTAGTATTACTAAAAAGGTAATTGAAACCTTGTAATTATATTTGAAACTTAGTATTTATATATGAAATTTCAACACAGAAGTTTATGTAAACCAAACCTGATATTTTTTCTTTCCTAAAGCAACCGCTCTATATTTACACTGATATATTACGGCTTTACTTGTAGATATGCTAATATGACAAGATAGTTCGTAGTGGGCTTACGGGGCTTGTCAGAAATTATGGTATAATACTGGTTTGGGGGTTAATTTCGCTCCCGCACACTTAGTAGTCCGGTGAAGCTGTTAAGACCTTGCTGGGTCAATAGCGTAGACACTTCGAGAAAAAAAAAAAAGAAACAAATTATGAGATATGTCGTTTTTGGCAGCCAATGTGTTAATCATTGCTGTATATTTTCTGTCATGTTCATAATTTTGTCATATTTAAATTTAGAATTGAACATTTTTTGTGCTTGTACGTGAAACAACTTCTTATCTCTCTTCATCTATGAGCATCTTGTGTTTATAATGGTTTTTTAATATAAAACCAGTCAAACGGGTTTCGAGTTTCAACTTCCAGCGCGTTCTATGTTAAAAGTCCATCGCTACTTAAGTATACAGAGTCCGGCTACGTGCATTGACTTTAATGGTTTATAAAGAACTAGCCTCTGCCCGCGACTTCGTTCCCGTGGAATAAAGATATTCCTTATTTCTAACAGGCAGAGGAAGCTCTCAAAAGGAAAAAAACCCCGATATTGAAACATTCTTCACTGGTGCTCCGCTCCTACTGGTCTTAGCGTGATGATATGTAGCCTATAACCGTTCTCGATAAATTAGCTATATAACATTGAAAGATTTTTTCAAATCGGACCAGCACTTCCTGAGATTACGCCCTACAAAGTCACAACATCACAAACTTTACCTCTTTATAATATTAGTATAGATAATATGCACTATTATTTTGTTTCTATTTAGAATTTGTTAGAGAATAATAATATCGAATTCATTATTCGTCATGGAACGTTCGAGATTGTTGTATTTATTGATGTTAAAATATGATGAATGCGATTCATTGTGCCGGATGCATTTATTATGTTCGACCTTTGTTTGGGTAAAATTATTGTATTGTGTAATTTTTCGCCATTGTGTTATTGTACTGTTTCGAGATGATTATTATAACAATTGTCGAAAACTGGCACACAGATAAACGTCGCGTTTAGGTTTCCGATTACAAATTGACTGTAAACTTTATAAATGCCCATATTTTGTGTGTTTGTTACATCTTTTAAATTATTCTAATTTTTAGTTATACACGTTTATGAAATTGTAATGTTGACCTTTTAGTTTTTGAGAAAATAGTTTTTGAGTCTGAGTTGAGTATTCATGATTTATAATTCTCTATAATTATGCTGTTTTAATAAATTATATCAAGGTTGATATGTCTTTACTAATATTATAAACGCGAGTGTGTATTTGTTTGTTAGAATAGATAGAAATAGTTGGACAACTACACAATAGCATTAAATTAAACAAAAAAAAAAATGCATATTTAAAATGAAAAAAAAAAACATGTCCTACAATTGCCTCGGTAGTAGTCTCAGCCTACCCAATTATGGGCCGGCGAGGAAACTGGTCAAGGCGTAGTGCCTTCTTCAGTGGCTTGTCCATCTCTGTCCGTAAAAACGAACAGGTCCTTAGGATGTACTTGGAGTCCATGTGTTGTGGTGATGCGGTGGCGCCTCCTTGCGGCGGGCGTCAGGAGTCGTTAGAGCCGGCGAAGTCCTACAATTGTCTAACCTGTTCAGTAAATATGTGCAGTACAGTAGTACTGCAGCGCTAATTTTCGATGGGATCCAATATGCCCCATACGCTTTCACGGAGTAACTGCTTAATCGATCATCTCGAAATTTTGCGTAGGTATTTATTGTTAACGGTACGGAAACTATTAAAAAAGTTAAGATTTTACAATTAGAAAGTATTAATATGTGTTTAATACAATTATATCTGTTGTCTTTGTGTAAGAAACTTTTTTGCGCGGACCGTAAACGTCCATCTACCTATTTCTTTACTAATCCACAGATTTATCCTCGAGCTCTTCTGTTTGCCCTTTGAACTCCAGTATTATAATAAAACTTAGTATCGGCTTTCTAGTACAACTTGAAGCATCAAAATGTTTACTGTGTACAACTTTGAGTTCGTAACTTTATGGTTACCGAGCAAAGTTGTCGGTTATTGTTTGCAACAACAGTTCCTTTTGCTATTTTAATCGGTTGTTCTATCTTAATATTATTTCAACCCGTGTGGTAATATTATATAATTTACATTAAAAATTATAGTAGGTACACGTAAACTAATCTGATTGGTAGATAATTTTGGTGTCTGACGGTTGATTAGTTGACATACGGTAGCAATTCGTCTCAGAGAGGTTTTAAACGTATAAGCGCTGTGCAGCGTGAGTAAAAAAAAATGAATAAGGAAGGCTTTCGGTAAAAGCCGTCGTATAAACGCTTACACGCCATGCCTTATAACAGAATTACTTATTATCATTGTCATCAACCTGTAAAAGACCCACTGCAGGATTATAGGCCTCTGCCCAAAGAAAGGAATGGCCTTAATCACCACGCCAGCCCATCGCTAGTAGTCCGGTGAAGCTGTAAAGGCCAAAGAATTAAGGCCAATAGCATAGCCAAATCGAAAAAAAAAGCCAGCCCATCTCATATTGGCAATTTCAAACTCTAAGAAACAATATTTTTTATGCTTTCCTATTACGAGGTGAACTATTTACCGTATCTATTTCATGGTAACAGCTTTATTTGCTGATTGTAACAGCTACTATTAAATAGTTAAGTTTACATACTAATCGTTAACGCACTATAATATACCACACCTCGAGACATCAGCGTGACTAATTCTATGACAAAAGCTTTCTAATTAACCGTGGATTAATCGAGTGTTTGTTGACCTTCGATCTTCAATAACAATTAATAACGCTATGTTCTGACATTGAAATTAATGGGAAATTACCTCTTAATTATTAATTTGGGTTGTGATTTTTATTAGACTCTCTTTTATTGATCTGCGTTATACACTAATTGATTCCTTCTGGATGGAAAATTGATTAACACGCCAATCAACAGTTTATGACTTTTATTTTAGTGAACTCGTTATATTTTAATAGACGACTCAAATTTTAATATAATAAATTCGTATCTGAAGACGATCTAATTGTTAGGTTTCTTCATGTGGAAGTTAAAAAATGAACTTGTATAAATAATACTGAGAGACTTAAACTCTTAAAGCCTTGAAGTCACAGGTGGTTGCCAGTAAATAATGAAAAGGGTAATAAACTGGAAACACTTGTATTACATTTATATTTTTTCGCTCTGTGGTTGGACGTCGTAGATGTAAGAAGAACTGTCCTATTGCGATCTCTGAAAACTTTAAATTAGGTAAATGTAAGTAAATTAGATCTATAACTGTCGTACAACCTATTCTTAAATATACCGTTGCTAATGTATATATTATACATATTAACAAGTTTCGTATAGTTCCTTATCGAATCGAGGTTGAAGTTTTTTTTACCTTTAACATTTAACACACGTTTATAAATATTTAAATTAGGTAAAATGATAAATCTTAAATGATTATATGTAAAAAATGTTACTTTTCTAAAGATAATGATTAGTTTGAAATGATTAAGAACTGTGTTACTAATGTATACATACCATCGGATCTGGCGGACGTTATCCCGTTCTGATAAATATATAAAACTTATTTTTATTCGTTTTTTTCTTTATAGGCCATTCTTTCGAACTGACTAACACTGTTGGACTAACTGGCCTTAACACGTTCCGTGCCAAGCCGTAACATGCCTTTCAGACCATTTTATATTGCGATTAAAATTATATGGATTGTCATACAATATTACATTACAACATCATATATAACATGATGTAAGTTTTTTTTTCCGGTTTCTGTAGACTGAAAATAAATATATGGAGGAGTTGTTGAGGCGTGTATTCTTGGTACACATGTACGTTTCAACAACTCATACATATATGAATAGTTAGCTAGGTTAGCTAAGATAGGTTGCGATTTTGCATGCAACAGGTAACAGCCAAATCAAATCAAATAAAATCAAAAATTCTTTATTCAGTTTAGGCCCTAATAAGGCGCTTATGAACGTCAAAAACTACCACCGGTTCGGAGACAACCCAGCCATCGAGAAGAACCGGCAAGAAACTCGACCGGGTACATTTTTTTTACACACATATATATAATGATATAATACATCATACACAGCTTATAGTGGATGCACAGAGAGGAGTCAATTCCAGACATCACTATCGTTCATATACTGATCCACTCTATAATATCCTTTTGACACTAACACCCGCTTGACATGGCGCTTAAATTTGCAGTCCGGCAAATCGGTAACATGTTTTGGGACTTTATTGTAAAACCTAACGCTGTTACCTAAGAAACTATTACTGGTTTTACTAAGTCTAAAACATGGGACGACCAGTTTATTACAGTTTCTAGTATTTACATTATGCCGGTCTTTTACTAAAATCAGTTTTTCAAAGTTTTTACGGACATACATTAAATTATCAAGAATGTATTGGGAGTGTAGAGTTAAGATACCGAATTCCTGGAATTTCGTTTTTAATGATTCGCGAGGTCCCATATTATATATTGCTCGAACTGCTCGTTTTTGTAATAAAAATATGGTGTCTACCTCAGCAGCCGTACCCCACAGCAGAATACCGTAAGACATTATGCTATGGAAGTAAGCGAAGTAGACTAACCTAGCAGTGGCAATATCTGTAAGCTGGCGAATTTTGCGTATTGCGAATGCAGCAGAACTTAATCTGCTCGCCATTTTTTTAATGTGAGGGCCCCATTGTAATTTGGAATCTAATGTAATTCCCAAGAATACAGTATTGTCAACTAACTCTACTAGATTCCCTTCGATCTTGATTCTACTATCAACCTGTCTAACATTGGGTAAAGTAAATCTTATACATTTCGTTTTATCTGCATTTAACAATAAATTATTCAACGCAAACCAATGACAAATTTCATTTAAAGTATTATTCAGATGCCCAATCTCTGAATCTATCCTTTTCACTTTAAATATTAGAGAAGTATCATCCGCAAAAAGCACCATGTCAGCAGAGTTGTTAACCACTAGCGGTAGATCGTTTATATATTTTAAAAACAAGAACGGCCCTAATATAGACCCCTGTGGTACACCAATTCGCGCAAATGATCCCGCTGAGGTTACCCCATGTATGTTAACTTTTTGACAGCGATCTTTTAAACAAGAGACTAGAAGGTCGAGAGAAGATCCACAAATACCATAGTGTTTTAATTTAAGAATAAGTGTACTATGGTCAACGCAATCAAATGCCTTAGATAAATCGCAGAACACACCAATTGCATCCTGCGAATCCTCCCAGGCTCCTAATATATGATTTATGAGCGTTGCACCAGCGTCAGTAGTAGATTTCGATTTTGTGAAACCAAACTGTCGACCATCCAGAAACTTTTGCACTTTAAAATATTCTACCAATTGTTTAAGCATTATCTTTTCAAAAATTTTACTTATCGACGGAAGTACAGAAATAGGTCTATAATTTCCAAGACTACTTCTGCTACCTGATTTAAACAAAGGAACCACTTTGCTTACTTTCATTAGATTAGGGAAGGTTCCTTTTAATATACATTGATTAAATATATTAGCCAAATGTGGTGAAATAGTGACGATTAAGGACTGTATTACTATTACCGACATTCCCCATATGTCTTCGGTGTGTTTTAAATTTAATTGTTTAAATGTCCTTATTATTTCACCTGCACTAATAGATGAGAATTTAAATTTTGAATTTGTAGGTGCACTCATATTCTTTAAAAGAGATGCGGCACCCTGAGCTGATGATGTTATACTCATTGTTATTTGTGAAGGTATATTAGTGAAATAATCTTGGAAAACAGTTGCTACCTCTGAACTGTTTGAAATACGTACTCCGTCGACACTTAGATTAAATGAGTCATCATTTATTTTATTTTTTCCTAATTCTTTATTTATTATATGCCAGACAGTCTTGGTTTTATTTCTAGACTCGAGAATTTTGTTCCCTAAAAATTTTGCTTTGGCAGCTAAACAAACACGTTTAAAAATTTTAGAATAATTCCTAACATAAGCATGAAATGATTCACTATTTGTTAGTGATCTCTTATAATATAGATCATACAAACGATCTCTACTTATTTTAATACCTGTAGTTGCCCATTCACTAAATTTTTTTACTTTCTTTACCAAGCCAAGGTGTGCCGTGCACCCTTGAGCTGGTTGCCAATATAAAATAGGCTGAGTGCCTTAAGCGCTTGCTGGGTCAATAGCGTAGACATTTCGAAAAAAAAAAAAAGTTTCTGTAGTTATCAAAATGTGTACACACCGGTGGTACATATGGCTCGGAACGTGTTAACAGGTTAACCAGGTTTAGCAGCAAGAGCGGAAGTTACTAAAGGTCCTAACGCTTAAGGACATAATATTAAATAACCTTTATCATTCACAAATGAGAACGTTCACGTTCATAAGCGCCTTATTAGGGCCTAAACTGAATAAAGTATTTTTGATTTAAGACAAATCTAACGACACCTAATATATTAAAACCTTTACGATGTTATTAAAAATAAGTTAAATACGTATTGAATACTTTCTTCAAAAAATTTTGGGTACTTTCGTATTAAATGTACTGCGCTCGCCGAACTTTCAACATCTTGCTCTCATATCTCGCTTTGGTTACGTTAGGTTATACTTGCCAAAAAGGATAACGCAACCTTGCCTCAGTAGTCCGGTGAAGCTGTTAAGACCTTGCTAGGTCAATAGCGTAGTCAGATCTAAAAAAAAAGCAACCTTGCCTCGGCAGCGGCTTTATTACGAAAGTACTTAAACTTTTTTAAAGAAAGTATTCAATAAGTATATATATAATATTACCTCATTCTGCATAGTCGCGTAAGAAACATATACAAACATGTCACTTATTATTTTAACGATTACACTGTAACAATTATTTATAACAAGCAAATAATAAAGATGTGAAATAATGTTATCCAACGGATGTTACAGTTTTACTACACGTTGTTTAAATAGTTATTACACAATCCTATCTAAACTGATAGTGGAAGCATTTAAACGGAACGAGTTTCGTTTTATGGTTTATTCGTTCGTTCCTTTTATTTTGGTTATTTTTAGTGACGCGACGTATTTAAAGGCTCTTACACTCGCCGAAGACAATCGACGATGATTGACAAACGTGACTGTATTAAAGGAATTCCTGGCATAGCTTAGCGGTTGATGGTTCAAGAAATGTGTGGAAGCTTGTTGTTCTTTTTCGTTTAGAAACATTAGTATAGATTAGTTGATTTAGTAGTATTAGTGTAAATATTGTGGTGGGGCGCGCGCTGTTCGGAACACTACCGGTGTTATTACAAATAGGTTAAATACGTATTGAATACTTGCTTTACAGGCGTTTCGTTTTAAATGCATCGTACTCGTTCGAGGCAAGTTCGCGTTATCCTTATTTCGCAAGTCTAACCTAACCTAACCAAAGCGAGGCGAAAGAGCATGATGGCGAACATTTAGCGAGCGCGGTGCATTTAAAACGTAGCTTTTTTAAAACAAGTGTTCAATACGTATTCAACTTTTTTTGTTATAACATGGTATTTGTTTAGTTTATTACATTTGCGCTGAACTCTTTTTATTCTAAGATATAAGTGGTCTAACCATTTTGGAGATATAGCCGGAATAGACAAACGAACAAAAACTTTTTTTGTATGGTTATCGTATATCTACTATATCCATTTACTATGAGGCGGTTATTTTGATATTAAAAACAGTTCAATTTTATTTATTTATGTATATAGAGTGATTGGAAGTTGAAGCAACAAATTCAAAGATTATCATTTGTATAAACTTTTTTTATTTTTATCCTATTATAATAACATTTTCAAAATCTGTTTTACTATGTGTCTGTCTGTTCCTTAGAAATCTTTAAATCATAAAATTATTTGCTATCTAAAATTACACATTTTATTGTGTCTGTTAAATTTTTATATATATTGGGCTAATAACGAGTTGTTTCTATTTGGTGAAGTCCGGTGAAGCTGTTAAGACCTTGCTAGGTCAATAGCGTAGTCAGTTCAGGAAAAAAAAATTGTTTCTATTAATAGTATGCGTCTTCATAATGATGGCATTTTTTTTTAGTTTAGTTGTTTAGTCGACATGTTTTAATCGAGGACTAATAATCATAGAGAGCACGATCTGGTGTCAGATGTATTAAATTAAACGATTATTTAAATTAAAAGCTTAAATATAATACGCGGTAAACGTATAATGAAGATCACGTTAATATCGACTTCGAAATTATTAAATTAATGTGGAATACCTTCTAAAACCTAGAGCAATTAGCTAAAGATGGGTGCTGAGATAACCTGAGATATTAAGGTTCTGTTTGCTCAGGATATTAAGTGAAGGTGAACGCTTGAATTACCATTTTCGTGAAGAAAAGGTCTAAAGTTATCGTTAGAGTATAGTGTTTTTTTTTATATATAAAGATCAAATAACTAGCTTGGTGTCTGAGATAAGTCAAAATAGAGTTGTATATTTAAACTAGATGATAATCTAAACTTGATGTCGTAAAATATATCAAGAATATATTTTATGTATAGGAATAAAAAATTATAGTAAAAAATATATTTCGTTTACTAAATGTATTTGTAAACAATTTATCTCCTCTCTCGAGTGCATGCGCGGACCATGCCGCTTTATCCATATTTCCACGGCAAGAAAATACGACAATGGACGCTTATTACTTATAAAAATATAGTTTCATAAAACTTTAACAATTCCATATTAAGTGATGCTATCGTGATATTTCTTAAGGCGAGACCCAAGTGTCTTCTAAGAAGTAAAACTAAATAAAAACAATTCAAATCTATTCAGTACTTTTCGACTAAGGCGCATATAACTACAGACATATATCATGTTATTTATTTTCTAGCTGTGTCCGTGACTCTGTCCGCGTGGAACGTAATTTAAAAAAAAAATAAAACAGTGATTAATAAAATTATTTGAATGTATTCCATTTACATTTCTACTTTCCTCGTGTAATTAATTCGCGTCGTCATTAAGATTACTTTGGATAGTGTTAACCGATTTTAATGAAACTCAGATTAAATAATACGAGGATATGCTTTATAATTTTAGTAAGGATTCATCGTGAACGCAGTACTTAATAACTGATGCGTGTTCAAACAAACAGACATTTCTAAAAATTATTGAAATGTATTTATTACTTATTCCTAGACATCTGCAGACACGTTAGATTTATTGCTTGACCACAACCTCATCAAATATTAGATACCGATGTAGCGTAATAACACTTTACCTCTAGAAGGACTGACTTTCTAATCCAGCAGGCTTAACGAACCTGTAAGTGCTCAAATTGTATTTGTAATGTATGGTTTGGTAAATAGAATTCAAATGTTCCGCCTAATTATCTATATGTAAACCAAGACTTCACTCGCTTTTATCTAGTTTTTATCTAGTCATTGGGAAGAGTACTTACATTTCTTTAATGAAATGTAGCCACGTCTATGTAAAATGTCATGATAAACCGGTTGGGTATCTAAGACGTAAAAGCGTAACAAACAAACAAACAAACCTATTTTTGCATTTATAATATTTGTAAAGATAGTAAAGAATTACTCAAAAATAAAGATAACATCGCTTACAACATTTTAAATTTTCTAAAGGTCTCATTTACCAAAATAGATAAATAAAACTTAGATTAATGTTTACGCCTATTCTCTGCTTTTCCATCTGAATAAAGTTCAAATCATATACTACGGGACTGTGTTGTTAGATGACTCGCGAATTGCATAGTATCGAGTAACAAAAGCCATTACTGTTGTTCCATACCGATTTAGCCTATGGTTTGGTAATTATTCATCTATTGTGTCGTTATTAAGCTTTCATTGAGTCGCGTCCGCGCTCCTAGATTCTGCGGTGCGATCCGTCCACACTGATCCACGCTTTCATTCTATATCTATTAGTGCGCGTTATGTATATTCGCGGACATAAGTGTTAACTAGTTTTTGAAGTGGAAACTTTTGTTGTCGCGTTTAAAACCTAAACTTATGATTATTCGTCATGATATGCTAGTAAGCGTGACCGAACGAATTACGCGGTTTGCGTTAGAGGTCGTCGTATTGATATTATCCAGCCCATCAAATTGGTTACTTAATAAACTGTGTAAAAACATATATCCTTACTACTCAAAGTGCCAATATATGTGAAAATTAGACTAATGTTAAATACACATAAATTATTAAATTTAAATAATTTAGACTATAATTAATTTCAAAATTCAAGAGAAAACCAAGCTATTCCATTCTTTTTAGTTTTCACTTTTGTCGGCAGTCCTTGTGATTGCCAAGACTTTTTTTATTAATAACGAACCACTGACCAATAAATACATTCTACATCACGGCTGCAAAAATTTTCGCGACCTGGCTTTAGATCACAATCTGTCAGAGTGGCCTCTAGTTTCAAAAAGTCTGTGCATCCCTTTCATACATGAATTAAACTACGTGTAAATAATTATAATATATAGCACATAGGACTTTAAAAACTGCTATAGCACACATTTTGTGATAGTTTTTATGACTTTCCGAGTATTACCTATGTTATAAATACTATACCTAAGTAACTTATGTGGTGGCTCTGTTATTATGGGTTGCTATAACGGTTGAACAATAGTGATCAAATAAAAAAAATGGTAGCTTAAATCTATAAAAGGATTATAAATGTTTAATAATAGAGACAAAATTACAACAACAATAACAATAAAAGACACGTAATTAAAATAAAAAGCGTTGTTTGCAGGAAATAAAAAATAAAAATTCCATGAAAACGAAACATAATGAAGAGGGAGTTCGAAATAGTTATAATAAAAGTCTATGGTTTAGTCTTTCTGCGATACTTTTCTAGCCGATTGTACCTTCCACGACATTAAGCCGGGGGACATAATCGACCGACGAGCCGAATAGCGAAAGCATCGCTACTTTCACCGCAACCCGCGACCTTTGACTGTAGATAGAGGGGTCCGAATGACCCCCGCGATCGATAAACCTTGTCCCATCTTTCATAAGCAAATACCTCGGAGAGAGTGGCTTTGAATACCGTTTGATTATTATGCGAATGAATGAGAGAAATCAATAATTTATAGAATATATCTATATGCTAATTTCTTTTTATTTTACATAGAAGACTTTATGTGATGGTGAGCTCAGTATAATCCATTAGTAACGGTGACCATAGAGAGTTCGACGACCTATCGTCAGTACATAGTAACAAAGGCATTACTTTGCGGAAATCAATAATTAAATATTAGTTAGAGTGGACGTGACTTTTAATTTCTGGCTGAAAATTATTGGTCGCTGTCACGTCTCACTGCAACATAACGCTGAAAGTAGTAACGGAAAGAACGAAATATTAGTAACTGGGACATAAAAAAGTGAGCCGTCACTGGACGCCTGACAGATGTGAAACTTCCAAATGGTTTTGTATAAGTTATATGTCTAAAAGAACAGATTACGACAGGAATCAGCTATGGCATAATGAAAAGATAACGCATTACAAATTTTTCCCACAAAATAATGACTGTCTATTTATTTTATTATATAAATATTCATTTTTATTAAATACAAAAAGTCGCCTAGGCTCAGGCGCAGTGTTTGGCGGCATTTATCAAAGGGCGCTAGAACGACGAACAAAACAATTTGAATCTTATATTTCTACACATAGGGTTGCAAATGTTTTTGAGTATTTCGTTAATAGTGTAAAGTTCGTGTTTCGTGTCGCCATGTAGCGCCAAGTCAACAATCAGGTTTACCAGTGTCGATAGATGTTTCACATGAAAAATAATTAAACCCCTTGTCGCTAGACGGTTCAATATAGTCGGTCGACATTCTTAGTATGTAGCTTTAATATATAAAAGTGAAAATTAATTAAAATACCACGATCTTGTCAAGCTGGTTTCGATGCCTCTCGGCAGCTCATATACACTAACAGATATCGAAACGCGAGAAACCAAAATATAGCCACCGTGATGGATATATCTACATGTAGTTACTTCTTTCGAAGCAATTGGATACTGATCCTCAACTATCTCGCTCGATTAGTGGATATAAGTCGGCTGATCCTGGAACGCTATATGTGTAAACGTGTTACTATGGCACTGTATTACATATTATATACATATGTATGATAGCCATCGATCCATTCCGACACATTTACTTTGTCCTTATTCAACAGTTGGGCGGTTTTGTTGCATAAACGTACCGTGATGAAAATTCGTCTTTTGATGTGAAGATGGTTGAGCGATTAGCGTGTTTGGGCTTATTTTAAAATCACCAGTCATTTAAAAACCTATCACTACATATTACTAAGTCCTCTAACTACGTCTGTCTCTATATCTATTCGCGACAAACTCAAAAAGCACTGAACGGATTTTAATGTGTTAAATTCACCAATTAATAATATGATTCACGAGGAAGATTTTTTGTTATTTTCACGGCAGAATAACGCCCCTCGAGTCCGTTAGTAAGGGATAAAATAAATCATAGCAAGAACTTTGAGGTTGTTTCAGGAAGCGTAGCATCGTTAAGAAAACTACTCAAAACGTGTACCGTATGATAAGGCTAAGAAAGTTCTTACACTGATTGAAAAATAAGCACATCAACGTTACCATGAATTATGTGTTTCAATTAGTAAAAACATGTTTGTAGAAAATCATAAACGGTGGCTATAGTAATACGTGCTTCTATTATGATGGGAAAGTATTAAAGTTACACGCATTAACGCACGCTGTTACTACAGTGTAAATAATTTGACACAATAAAACCTGCGTGCGTGATACGCAGTTTTATAGATTTTATCGGGCCTCGGACAATGGTAATGCTACGTAACTGTATTTTTTAATTTGTACCGAATTTAATAACCAGAATAGCGATTGGTTGGAAGGAATTCCAACCTTTATATGTATACTAATCTACATTATGAAGCTCAAGAGTTTGGTTGGTTTGTAATATGTTTAAACGTTCTAATCTGTGAAACTATTAGTCAGATCTACAAGACCCTTGGAATATTGTAGTCTATTTAATGAGGAAGATTATAGATTGTTTAACATCACGCTGCGGCTTGTAGAAATAGAGCTGCAATCATTCAATGTTTAGGACAAATAGTACCCTAAGTAAGAACGAAGTAATAGAGCTGATGCGGAGATGATATTGTAGCGTAGAATATGGAGAGTTTTTTTTTTTAACTTTATTTTTGGCAATCAACCGTTCAGATTATTACTGCCATTGTCAAGTAGTAAATAATATTACAAGCGTAGAACGATCATTTCAATATCAAGCGTCGTGCGAATCAACATTCTAATAAGATGGTGGCTCCCTTGTTAGAACCTTCCATGGAGTTTTTGTGGCATCCCAGAATTGCATGATCCGTGATATTACTTTTCATTCACTTCACTTATGCATAACAAACTAACCATATTACATAAAACACCACCAACTTTACACAATATAGAGTCAAGAAACACAAGATTATGAATAAAATATAAAATCCACTACATGACAGACTGAAATCCCGCCAAAAAACTCAATATGGAGAGTTGAGAGTCGGAAAACTTAAACGAGTGTGAAATCGCGGGGCTTAACTAGTCATGGAATAATTAACTCGAGACTTGGCAAATTTGTTGTGATATGTTAGTGTAAATTCACTATATTGAAACTGTTCTTGGAGTTTATATCTTTATTATATTGATATAGGTGACCTAATTGTAGATATATCTTGTATAATACTATTCCAATAGGATTTTCATATTTTAGATTACATACAGGAATAGTCTTATGTAATTCCGAATTAATTTTCGCTAGTTTTTCACTATATGTGCTACTAATAGGTGTATGAAAAGATGTGACGTTACATACATATAGATATTTAGAAAGTCCATTCTGATTGTTTATGTAAATCATGTTATTAATATTGTTTGTATTCTTTGTTTCAGGTCAGTGGGTATTTATATTGACGCAATATTCTCAAGAAACACTTTCCTTTGGTGCTAAAATACAACTCGACTAAAATAGGTGATGTTTTAAAAATGCGTTCTCTACTTTACTTTACTCATGAATTTTGATATCTCAATTCTTCTAAGTGATCTTAGATATTTTTTACTGCTTAATCACATTATACCTCTAACTCTTATGTATCGCCTTATATAATTCATACTATTTATAATATTATAAGGGTGGAATTACGTCCGTATGTTTGTCTGTTTGTAACATTAATAAGACTAAAACTATGAACTGTATTGATTTTTTTTTTCGAAATATCTATGCTATTGACCCAGCAAGCTCTTAACAGCTTCACCGGACTACTAAGGCGAGCGCTTAAGGCACTCAGCCGATTTTATTTTGGCAACCAGCTCAAGGGTGCACGGCACACCTCGGCTTGGCTGTTGCCTGTAACTGTATTGATGATTGATGAGCGTCTTAAATGCTACGTCAGAAACTATATATCTGGATATAGGTACCTTTGGTGTAGTGAACCATAATGACGGGTTTCTTTTGGCAAGTGTATCGAGGTCAATTCAAGCACGAGTGTTTTGCCGCTCGACTTAAATTATTCGCGTAATGAACGAAGTCTTCCATTTGATATATGTACTATATTTAAGGCAATTTTGGTATTTAATTATCAACAAAGAAAAAGTATGCGTATAACACCAGCGACAGAGAAATTGCGGTGTAAGGGGTGGGGTTATTCAAATATTTATTTAACCAGAACTGATTTGAACATACTTATTTTTCGTATGTTTATGTAATGATGGCAGGGAGGTAATTACATTGCTTACTTTAGTTTATCAAAGGGAGGGGTGGTCTAAAATTCCAAAAAACCTATTTACGTATTTTTTTTAAATTTACGTATTTAAATGGACCTTAAGGGTGGTCTAAAATTCCAAAAAATCTATTTACGTAATTTTTTCTTCATTTACGTATTTAAATGGCTCTTAAGGGTGGTCTAAAATTCCAAAAAAATCTATTTACGTAATTTTTTTTTAATTTATGTATTTAAATGGCCCTTAATAGTTTGGTCATTTTTGGACATTTGAAGAATGTTGGCTATGAATATGCCGTAAGAAGACTGAAGAAATTGTGAACGGATTGTGTTAGAAATGATATTTGTTTAAAAAAATGTTAATACTGAGACGATAGCTGATAGAGAAGAGTTAAATAGGAAAACAATTTATGCTCGATTTTACTTAGTGTAAGATAAGAACAAGAACAAAATAAAATTTGCACTGCTGTAAACATCTTTAATAAATGTTAACGTAAAATTATTATAGGTGATAAATTTTAGGGGTGAAAAGGGTGTCGAGTAACATCTTAAGACTTGAGACTCCCAGGCCAACCTCACCTGCACGTGGTGCTGATCAACGAACGAGGCAATGGCGATAGCGGGGTGGTAGGGTTATACAGCCCGACTGGGTCGCAATCACCATGTACATGGCGAAAAAGCCCGTCATAGTGACTCGCTTTTGCGCGTCGCGTTTCGGGATCAGCCTGTGCATATCCAGTACCGGGTGACTTTCGTCATTATGGCCGGCATGACAGTGGCGGTAGCCGCTGTTCTTGGATTGTACTATGCTTACCATCAGGCATAGTGCAGTCACTTTGTGGTGCATCAATAAAAAAAAAATAGTTTCTATGCAATAAATTTAACCACTACAAGACCCTTAAAATCTGAAAAATATTATTCAAGGAGCATCCATTATTATTAGAGTCTAGTAATAAACATGAGTTATATTTATTACTGTGTTCCAATTTGCAATGCTATATGGCAATAATGACATTTTATATATGTGAAGAATTATTGACTTTATTTTATGTATTCTGTAGACATCTGTAATAAATAATCCTTTAGAATGAAATATTTATTTAAACTATCCATGTTCGTCCGTTCAATCATTTATAAGAGGCTTTGTTTTGGAGTCTGGTTTTATTCTAGTAAAAGAAAAAGGTATTTTTTCCATTCGTTACTTTCGGCGAACCAAATTCTTGATTAGGTCAATATTTAATCGAACTATTGAAAGAGATAACGTTGTTTTTTTTACACGTTCATATTAGCTACTCACGAATCGAAGATTCATATAACTATAGATATGTTTAAGCGTACTGCTACTGCAAGTAGCTTATGTTATTTTTTTTTATACTACGTCGGTAGCAAACAAGCATGCGAGCCGCTTGGTGTAAAGCGGTCACCGCAGCCTATGGGCGCTTGTAACATCAGAAGTTTCACATGCGCCTTGCCAACTCCTAAATAACCTATTTATTTTCCCCTTGAAGTACTCCATACTGTAGTCCCCAGAAAAAACTTCAGCAGAAAGCTCATTCCACAGTCGGGTCGTTCGTGGAAGGAAACCTCTCTGGAACCGGACCGTCCGAGACCATTTCGGTTTCAATGTGTGAGAATGAATTCCCTGCCGATTACGATTACGAGCAATTATCAATTCCAGTTCATTATAATTCATGCATTATTATCATTGTAGATCTGGTTAAATGAAACGATATTCATTATTCCAATATTCAGATACAATGCGACAACCATATTAGCGTTGAGAGTACTATTGAAAATTGATACGTACCGTTGTGTTTAATTAATATCCGTACTAATGACTAAAAGCCGAACCGGAGTGTTTGGTTGAAATATGCTTTTAATATTTTAAACAAGCTCTGCTTCTCTGTATTCTCTGTGAATTTATCGCAAACAGAAATTCAAATAGAGACTTGAGTAAATATTTCTTTATTTTTTAACGAGCTGATATCCGCAATTTTGTTTGCTTTGTTTATTATCTTAGTAATGTATGTTATGCATAAGAAAGTGAAGCAAAAATGTACTTTGCTTACAATTTTTATTTAAAACATATTATGAATTTTATTTTCATATCCTTCGCATGCGCACCGCACCGCTTGCTTCACTTCTTCACGGCAAAAAAGCATCTGTCACTAAACGCATAGATATTTATAAAAATCGTTGTTTCTTTAAAACTGTAATAACTCTGTTTTTGGCATACTAGAGATATCGTGATAATTTGTTGTTGAGGTAAGAGCCAAGTATTTTAAGAATAAAAAACTAAAAAAGTTTGATCGTAATCTGAACTCTATCAATGTTATTTATATTTAAGACTAGCCTCTGCCCGCGATTTCGTGGAATAATTACTTTGGGCTAACGCTAACACGCAGCGGAAGCTCTCAAGAAGAAAAACAGGCCCGAACATCAAACATTCATCATTGGTGCTCTGCTCCTATTGGTCTTAGCGTGATGATATATAGCCTATAGCCATCCTTGATAAATGAGCTATATAACATTGAAAGAATTTTTCAAATCGGACCAGTAGTTCCTCTGATTACCCCCTACAAAGTCTCAGCGTCACAAACTCACAAACTTTACCTCTTTATAATCTTAGTATCGATTTAAATCTGTATGTTTCATATCCTCAAAACATAGATTGTATATTATTAGGTTTCAGTGAAATCTAAATGATATTAAGATATGCAATAAATAACAGGTTTATTACGAGTACAAAATAGATATATGATTTTCTTTTATCAAAATGTTGATTTCAATGTTAGCGATGTGTCAATGACTCTCCGGGAATTAATAAGCATTCAAGGCATGTCATTTACTTCTATATTAATACTAGCAATGGCGAGCAACTTTGCGCGTCCTTTTATGTAGTAATCATTTTATTATGCGTATATTTTTGATGATCTGAAAGACTATTATTGAGCTTCACACAGTGAAAAACTTCTTAAAAATAAGACTTTTTTATATTTAAATCCAGATATATGTATATACAGAAAGATAACACTTTTAAGTCTAAAGTATAAAGAACACATTCTTTATAGTGAGTGATATCTGTCACAAACTATTGAAAAAATAAATAATTATACAGAGAAAGAAGTTAAAAATTAAGGCCCTATGTGAATTATACTTTCATTGATAATATTAACGGTCTTCGATAGCATAGACTATTTTTATTTAAAAAAAAATGTAAAAATTAACGCTTATGAAATCACAGACTGCTGCTTATCTTAGACATATTCCACTATAGAAGCCTGAACTACGGTGAACCATAAGATTTTCTAGTAAAACCTAAGTCGTATCAATTTTTAATGATGAAAGAAAGTCCTTACTTTTGCTTAGTTTCAAACATAGTGCTTAATATACGGTATAGGTTACTATAAAAAAAGTATTCTTGAATGATACTGAAAATTTTATAATACCACTGGTTTCTGTCCGCGACTTCGATCGCGTGGAATAGTTTAAATAAAATGATTTTGAAACATTCTTAATTGTTGCTCCACTCCTATTGGTCATAGCGTGATGATATATTACCTATGGCTTTCTTCGATAAAGCAACTATCTTGCTCTGAAAGAATTTTTAATATCGGACCAATAGTTCCTAAGATTAGCGTGTTCAACCTACTAAACAAACCAACCCTCCAGCTTTACGATATTAGTATAGATTCTTACTACTACTTCTCTCGTACTTAGTTCCAGTCTTCACTCAAATTACATTAACTTATGATGATAGAGTGGACCGATTTTAATGAAAAAAAAAATAGTTACTCCTGATGATATGCTTTATGATTTTCTTGCTGAGATTTTATTATGAACTCAGTACTTTAGCAGTGATGAGTGGTCATACAAACAGACAGAAAAATATTCTATTACATACATCTAAACTCTTGCAATCATTTTTTTTTTTTTTCAAAAAATCGAAAAGTACAGACCCGTTAGCTATACATTCTTATTATATCTATAGATTTATGTATTGCTGTTTTAAAGATGTGTACTACTTCTTCTTCTTCTTTTTATGGCTCCGCAGAAGCACTCGCCAGTGTCAATGTTTTCTTTCAATGTAGGGGAGAGTAGGGTAATTGAGGACGGCGGGTAATTGGGAACAGTTAGATACAAGTACATCACCCCGTACTATACTGTCGCGAACCTATTCTACGGATGAATAAAGAGCCATTCATTCCATATGCGAAAGTGGGATTGAAAGAACGCATTAGTTTTGTCACGGTAAGTCGAACAATAATTTTTGTATTTTTGATATAATTTTTGTCATCAGTTATTACACATGTAAGTATCATATTTTTGAGTTCAAAGGTATTGTGTGTTCCGAAATGCAACATAGATTGAAGGTAATAAAAAATGCTTTTGAGAGTGGCGGCAATTTGTATGTACATTGTCTGATTCGGTTAATTGGGAACGTCATTAGGTGAGTAATTTGGAACGTTCCCAATTACCCCTTATCCTCCTAATTACCCATAGTACTGCTGGTTGATTGTGTAAAAATATTTAAACTTTACAAATTATTCCAGATGCCTCGTAATTACGTAAGAAAGATCGATCAAACGTCTTTCTTAATTGCCTCATACCATTTCCATTTCCCCCACGGGATGATCTCAATTACCCCTTAGGGTATCGGGTAAAGAGAAACGGCAATGTTTTTTGCATTAGTTTATATTTTTATTAAAACATAAATTTAAAATAACGTTTATGACTACTAAGTACATAGATAACTAAAGTTCATGTTGCAATAAAATTTGATTTAGTTTATAACTTCTTTCTATTATTTTTTAGCGTTTGACGTTAAGTGTTCCCAATTCCCCCACTCTCCCCTATAGTACAATAATATTACAAGCGTCGTGTGATTATTTCAATATTCTAACAAGATGGTGGATCCCTTGTGAGAACCTTCCAGGGAGTTTTTGTGGCATCTCAGAATTTCATGCTTCGTGGTATTATATTTTCCATTCACTTCACTTATGCACAATAAACTAACCATTTTAAGTAAAACACAACAAATTTAGAAAATATAGAGTCAAATAACATACTAAGATCAGACAGACATGAGAGACTAAGATCCCGCCAAAAACTCCAAAATGTGTATTTAATAAGTAAAAAATAAAGTTTAATATCTATTATTTGCAAAAATGGGTATTAAAAATTGTGCAGTATTATAAGTTAACATTTCTTAAAAGATGTGCACTTAAGGGATTTATTACTCGTACCATGTTTAAAAGATGGTCTCCTTGCAAGAAAAAGCTTATATTCTTAACGTCGCCTCTAGGCTGCTATAAAATTGCGTGTACGCGGGTATGATGTTCTTTAGAAAGAAAAAATCTTCATATTGCAACTAAGCGCTGCCACTTCCTGTAACATCATTTTTTTATGACGGCAAAAGTCGCCATTGGGAGGTCTTTTTTATTAGAGATTAATATGACCTCAAAAGTCCGTATATATACCGTTTTATAGGGTAACATAATAATATACTTTCTACATAACGATCTTGTAATAAACTTTTCATGGATATTTATGCAACCTTCATAAAACAAATGAAGTTATGTGGGTCACAGCTATTAGTATAATTTTTTTTGGAGGTGAAATTATGATCTGGATAAAGGTTCGGCGTTTTCAGTTCTGTCGTCGTATTTCTCCGAGTGAGTTATTTTGACAGATTTACGGATTTAATATGAGAGACAAGAGGAAGGGTTGTATTAAATATAGTTCGATTTATTTGTATTGCGGTAGGAATTGTATTCCTAATGTGGGAGTGGAACTGATCCTTTTGAATGGTAATCTTGGGTTTCCCTCGTTTGATTTTTTTAGATTCAGAACTCAAACGAGGGGTTCGTGTTAATAAATATCTAGCCAATTTTTTACAGTTGTAATTTTACATTACGTAATTTGTAACTGTTCAAGTTTTTTTTCAATGTCGTAGTAAATACAGCATTTTTTAAAACTGATGCTGCCAAAAATTTATTGACCAGTGCATCATAAGTTCTACATTTGTTCCTATGGAGTTAAACTCGTTTGGTTTTGGACAGTCCAAGTATTAATATATCTTTTTTTCAATTTATGTTTTAATTTTAAATGCAAATGGATATAGATGAAGTTTTCTATCAAAGGACATTCAGTCTTAAATTTATTAATAAAGTAATCAACAATTTGCAGAACAGGATACTACAAGGAATAATATCCTTCTATCTTGAGATATTGTTTACTGCCTAATGATATTTAAAAAAGGAATCAATCGAAATCAGTAGTAAATAATACGAGCTTGAATAATATAATGAAAATCGTTATGATTTCTTATATAAAAAGCTGGTCAATAAAACGACAATGGAATCAAACTACCTGACTAAAGTACCTACTTGATAGCTATCTCTTGTGTTCCAAGCGCCATTGTTAGCGGACGATCTTTAGTACTACTTGTTAAGGTACGCTATCCTGAATATTCTGGGGATGTAGATACCTTTTTTATTATTATTCAGTCTTATGATGTAGTAAAATTTATCGTAGTAAAGGGGTAAATTATCAGGTGTAGGTACTTTACAATTTGCTGGATTTTTACTGAATTAAAAAATAGTGGTTCCTATATACATTGTTTATAGATATACCAACGTGAGTGCAGTATTTGCTCATTTAGATACATTACATTAGATTGTGATAATGATGATTTTAGTCTTATTCCACCTAAGTAGGATTGGCGCAACATGTTTTCCTCTTCTGCATTCCACTACCAAATGTTGTCCAAACATATCCATTTTTGATACACATATAATTTTTCACAGAATCCATTTATACCTTTTTCAGTCTTCCTGTACTCCTATAAACGTCCACCTTCATAGCTAAAACTTTTCTAGTTATATGAGTTTCATATCTCTCCATGACGTGCACAATACCATGCTAATCTATTCCTCCTACTCCTTGGTCATCGAGATCTCTGAAGTAATCGTTTTAAGCGTTTACCGCATTTAATAAAAATTAAATAAAAATACCGTACTTAACTTAATTGAAGAGTCATTGGAAAATAACTATTAACATTAAGCAACTAACACATCTTAGTCATAAGACCTAACAAGAAACTCGCTAACGAGAAACTAAAGTAGGTATAGCTTATATTATATTTATTTGTGGATGTACAGACAGGCAATTACTTCCAAACATTACTATCATTAATGTAATTCTCTTACTAATATAATCTCTCGACAGAAAAACTCGTTTTACGCGGTCCTTGAACTTATTGACGGCCATGTGCAAATCGTTAATATGCTTAGCAAACTTATTGTATTAGTTAACACTATAACTTAAAATAATATCTTTCCTACTAAGTCTAAATGAGATGATCATTTATATTCATCTCTCATATTGAAATTATAGCGGTCATTTACCAGATGTAGGCTTATATAAGATTCTTGGAACCTAAATATTGATGCTTCGAATTAAACTACGTATTATTTAGTGATTTAATCAATTAATTTAGCATAATATACTTATTAATTTGTTAAGTGTAATTTTTTGGCTTGACTTGTTTGTGTCTTCAATTCGTACGCAAGCACTGTATACGCTTCTGGGTCACTTGATCAAAGTAGTCATTAGCATGGGGTTTCATAGTTTCTTTCTTTCTAGTTTTTAATTTAACCAATATGGATACAAACATGCATATTTATAGAGTAATTATTACAGGCCGGCATGATAGTGGCGACCGGCGATGGACAGTGTGTCAATCGGTGGTCGCTATTATTTTTGGATTGTACTGTGCTTACCATCAGGCATAATGCAGTCACTTTGCCGTGCTACAATAAAAAAAAAAAACATTTTAGATTGTACGGATATTCATCCAGTGGTATTGCATCTTTCCTAACTAGGTACGAACGTTTCCCATTACAATGTTATCGCTTGTCATCTCCGATTAATGACCGTGCCACCGTGCGTGTTGTATGTGATAGCGTTTCGTTTTTTACGGTGTTAAACTCTTCGATTTGTTATTTTTGATTTGTGATACGTTTATTTTATTATATCTAAATGTTATTATCTTTCTGTTTATGGACTTTGTACTAGCATTAAAAAATAACTAAGATATATCGTTTGTCAACTGGTATATATTTTATGGAGACGGTTTTTTTTGTTTCGGAACACTCTCGCTGTATTTTATTGTATGATATATTGTTGGACATTACATTTTTATTTTATTTCACAGGCACTATCTTGAGAATAGAATTAAGAACTGTTTATTTCACTGCATATAAGTACTCTTATATATGTGTTATATATACAAAATATATACAAAACCTCATTATATTTCGTTTTGGATATATAAGATAAAAATATTGTTTGTCGAGTACTATACATACATAATAGTATCTAATTTTGTTTAGTTTTACTGAACTACAATCGTGAATTTTGTCCTAAAATATTAAGTGTACAGATTAATTATGGATCACATAGTACTAGATTTGTTACTGCAAATAATACATATTTTTTTTATTAATTATCTCAATACTATTTTCTATGATATTGTTAAAGGAGTACAACAGATATCTTACCAATAAATAAAAAAAAAACAACTGTCTTCTAGTTATCATAATTCCATAAAATTATACGAAAATCAATGCTCCAAAAGGCGACTTTTGTGCAAATATTTCATAACTTCTCAGTAAACTTTCGTGGTAAATAAAACTTAAAATTCATTATATTAATTTTAAGTTCAAAACAAATTTAAATAATCTCCAAATTTGATAGTAACCCTTCATTTGTATGACATTTTGAAAATGGCTATGAATAGAATTGATGAGCGGTTTTGAAATATATTATACGTATTGTGTTTCTGTTACGGACTCAGATACCTGTATATTTCTCAATTAAATCAAATATCGCTCGATTAATCTACCAACTGTCGATAAAATTTAAACGTGCGTCATAATACCAATAAGCATTTGCAATGTTAACAGGCAGCTGTCTATCATTTATTAGAAAAGAATTCGTACTCACGTATCCTGCTTAAGCAATTATTAAACACATTTGTACACCGATGAGTCATTATGAAGTCACGGCTCGGGAGATTAGCGAATTACCAATACCAACAAGTCACGCATACATCTGAAACTGATCGATCTCCAAGGTCGTTTGGGTGCATTGTTTCCTACCTTAGCACTGCCGGTTTGACCTGAATACTTAATAATGTATGTCATACTCGTATTGTGAGATACATAGATATCGGAGCGGAAATTATTACTGTTATAAATTGATCTCCTAGTAGAGACTAGCTATAACCCGCGGCTTAGTTTGCTTTAATATACAAGACTTAACTAAACTTTTTGCCTGTTCTGAATATAGTAGTGTTGAACACAAATTTAGTTAAAAATCCATAAATAAATGCCAATCTTCGATTACTATAATAGTATTTTAACTTTGTTCTGTAGATAACTCTTGACTATAGTCCGCGCAAGCCCTAACTCATGGCTATATTCAGAGCGGCCAAAAGATTGCCGAGAGCTCTAGGTTTGACATATCTCTTGGGAGCAATACTTTTTCTAGATTTTTTTTTATATATATCATAGGAGGCTAACGAACAGGTAGGTCACCTGATGGTGAGTGATCGCCACTGTCCTTAGACACTTGCAACACCAGAGGAGTCGCAAGTGCATTGCCAGCCTGTATTTGGGGGAGGGAAGAGGGTAGGAGAAAGGGATAGACTGAACGAAACGCAACAATTCAAGCACTATTACCTCGCGTCGGTGTTTCTGTGAGTCGGGTAGTAGTAGCCTGGGTGAGCCGACCCATTCATGCTGAAACGGATAATAGCTTCAACGTGACTCTACCACCTAGGAAAGGTAAAATTTATTTTATGTTGTATCCCTGACAATATATATGCAGAATATACATGATGATTAGATTAGTAGCTAAAGCGTTAATGTGTAACAAACAAACGAATATTACAAATACTCGCATAATATCAGTTATGATCAGTATGTTGCAGTTGCTCGGATTATCAAAGACTCTTACGTTGTTAATGTTAACGTATCAATTGAATATGCTTAAATAGTATCCGATTCTAAGTAAAATGAAATAAATTACATAGTACATTTACTTTATTACAACTTAATTGCTGTCGTGTGTAATTGAAAAAAAAACTAGGTAGAAAAGCTGACCTTATTAACCAAGATGAAAAGTTTTTTCAACAAGGCTTTTGATAGAGAAATTGATGTTTTTAAAATATTAATAGTAATTAATGTATAATTACAAAGTACTTATACATTATTTTATCATTTCCTAGTAATTCTTATGCGTAGTATAATCATTGTAACAGTGCCGATACAATGTTATACAAAGTATTGGTAACTGGTAACTTGTGTTACACGGACAATAATGTTGTTATGTTTGTAACATTTTTTAACAATTATGGAGCATTATTTTAAAGCGTTGGGTGGGCATTACTCAGAATTAAATAAAGAAGCAACTTTATGTCAACTATGGTTAATGAATGATAACATTTATATGCAACATCTGCTATAAACGTCATATCCGCCATCTTTTCTATACTCGTATCTACATCTATCCGTCTCCCTTTCATACTCGTTCCTTACGCTCTCTCATTGCGTTCCAATTCACACAGTTATTACAAATGATCTGTTTTTTTTTTAATTAATGTTTATTTGTGAATGTTCCACATATATCAATCTGTAGATTTTATCCCACTTTTTCGGTAATGAAAGTTCAATGTCAAATTTATTTTGTTGCAGATAATTTTAATTAAATACATTACAAACCGAAGTGAACGAGTTTTAGTCGAGTTGTAACGATTCTGTAAATCAAAATAAGTTACAGTAATTGGAATCAAAACAATACGATAAGCATAAACAAAATTTCACGAATTTCATTTATTGTTTCTACATGAAATTCGATTTCATATTCATTTAACCACCCAACTCCTAACCCGCAGGGGTGAATTTTGAAAACTAATTAACTTTCAATCTGGGGCATTAAACTCCAGTTTGTTTTCGCGGCCCTACCTATACATCTGTCTGTTTTCATTTAAAACAGTTAGAATACAATAATTTGTTCTGTGTTTTGAATGTGAACCGAGTGGTATCATTACAGAATAAGAATTGAATGAAAGGCAAATAGATTTGTTGGTTTAGTTTTACTTTATTTGTGAACTAGCTGTGCCCACGACTCTGTTCCCGTGGAACCTAATGTACAAGAAGAATGACTAATAGTCATATGAAGGTATTAAATTCATTTACTTATCTACTTTTCTCTCGTATTTAAGTCGCGTCGTCATTAAAACGGCAATAACTTTTGATAGAGTGAACCGATTTTAATGAAATCAAGACTAAATGTTACTCGGGAATATGCTTTATGATTTTGTTGTATTTATTTACGCAATACTTTAAAAGTTAATGCATGTTCGTACAAGCAGACAGATTGAATCATGAAAATGATTGAAATGTAATTTATTACTTATTGCAAGACATCGGCAACGTTTTTTTATGTACAAAAACCTAAAAATTACAGACATGAGATTGACATTCTTATGATATGTATTTCTGAATATATCTTATCATCTTCGCATGTTGAATAAAGTTTAGAATTAAATTATATTTTCAACAATTCAAATTCTTTAGTTACATAAACTGTAATAAAGGCGTCATTAGAATTAAACCTACAAGTACGCAGCTACTGGTCACTAATAAGACAAAGGTGACTTCATTTTTTTTTTTTTTCGAAATGAAAGCACTGTTGCCTTGGAATGGACTTCACAGCTTCACCGAACTATATGACTTCTTAGATAGTGTATGGCTAATACTGAACAAAATATATTTAAGAATAGTCCTTAATGAATGAGTAAATGGAAAAACATTCAAGTAGCCATTGGCTTTCAATTCGAGGTCAATGAACAACGAATGACTAAGATCTTTGCTTGCAAATTTTTTACACATTTTACACATGAATAATCTTCTTTGTTATTGAATAAACCTTTAATAATAATTATTATTTTTATACGTTAAATGGAAGTTATTGCAAAGTAAATACTAATTGAGGTTTATTATTGTGTTTGTTTTATTGTATGAAATAGATCTTTGGTGTGTTTAATGTGAACCAAGCTTTTTTGTGTTAGAAATCTTCATCAACAATAAATTGTAATACACTGAATATTCATCACGTAGATATCAATGTTTATCAATTTTGATTGAGTTTATATTCTATTATTAAAGTTTACTCTATTCTTTGGAATGGAAATGTTATTTTTGTTCAGTTTACAAAGTTGCCAATTTACGGATTACGCCAATTTCATTAGATTATATGACTTCATTAGCGCAAGTTAATTAGTTATGCCAGTAACGTGAACTTGGTACTGTATTATAATTACGTTTATTCTCCATGAGGTTATGTCTTAATATTTCACGAACCTTTTTCACCTTTTTGGTATTTTTTACGTGAAAATAACCTTATTTAGTTGTAATGTTTTAGAAAATGCTATATGTACTTGTGACTTGCACGCGTTTGTTACAATTTTTATTTGTTATTGTAAATCGTTGTATTATATCAAAATGGACATCATATAAATATTTGTGTGTTGAAATATATTACTACTCATATTCATTTTAATGACATTCTGTTTGAATTGTACAGATATTGGCATGCTGCAGCGTCATCTAGTGGCGAGTAGTAAAAGAGATAGTATAACCTTCTTCATGAGAACTCATTAGGATATGCCAAACTTTATGTCATTTAGTTAGGATAGTAGGTAATCGAGTTCTTCAGTTTCGTTTAATAAATATAGTATAGGAAATAGTCATTTGTTATTCAATTATTTATTTTCTTTTCTATCCTTGTTACTACAAACTTTTGGTACTATCAATTATTTTAATGAAGAGTTTTTGGCGGGATTTCAGTCTTTCATGTAGTGGATTTTATATTTTATTCATAATCTTGTGTTACTTGACACTATACTTTGTACATTTGGTGGTGTTTTACGTAATATAGTTAGTTTATTGTGCATAAGTGAAGTGAATGGAAAATAATACCACGAAGCATGAAAATCTGAGATGCCACAAAAACTCCCTGGAATGTTCTAACAAGGTTCTTATTAGAATATTGATTCATACGACGCTTAATATTGAAGTGATTGCACAATGCTTGTAATATTATTGACTACGTGACAATGGCAGTAATAATAAGAAATATTGATTGTCAAAAATATATATAATTATTTAATTTGTATGTAAGCACAACAGTTCAGAATAGCAGCGCACACATTTAGCTAATTCTTTATTGTTGTGTTTATAATTGCTACAACAAAGCTTGTATGATGATAAAGTAGTTTCCAATACATCTCTTGGTAGCACACATATTCATATGTTTCATTAAATTTGGTTAATTTGATAAACTATTAATTTTCCGGTTTTCAGTGCCTTATTTTTATGCCTCTGATTAATATTGAAGTCTGTTAATTCTTTTTTTGAAAATTTACTTTATTTTTCCATTTTTAGTGTACATAAATTTTTTTTTCTATAACATGTGGGTCACCTGATGGTATGTGATCACCGTCGCCCATGGATACCTGCAACACGAGAGGAATCACAGATGCGTTGCCGGCCCTTAAGAAAGGAGTAGACTTGTTTCTTGAAAGTTGTGTTACTTTGTCAGGGATCTCATAATCAGAACCTAACCAAACTCTCATCAAACTACCCTTGAAGAACACCCTTTACAATAAAAAAGGAATCATCGAAATTGGTTGGCATGATATTGAGTTATTCGTCTATTTGTCGTATACACACCAAATGCAAATTTAACACTTATACGGTTTTGCACTAGATGCCGTTGACAGAACTGGACCAAAAAAATGGTACCACACGGGAAGCACTAGCTTTCAAATAAAAAAAGAACCTTCAAAATCGGTTCAGCCAGTCCAAAGTTATGAGGTAACAATCGTAAAAAAAAAAACATACAGTCGAATTGATAACCTCCTCCTTTTTTTGAAGTCGGTTAAAAATGTTTGAAAAGTCCCACGGAAAAGTGAGAAAATGTGGGCTAAAAATCTCCACATAGGAAGTGAGTTAGTGATGTGACATAAGGGAGTAGAGTGATATTCAATAATATTGACAGATTATCGTTTAATTGGTGTATTATTTGCTGTTTTTTTTTATTTGTCATACAGGAGACAAACGAACAGGCGGCTCACCTGATGCTAAGTAATCACCGCCGTCCATAGACACCAGCAACACCAGAGGAGTTGCAAGTGCGTTGTCAGCCTGTTTTTAGAGAGATTGGGGAATTGGGGTAAGGGAGAGAAGAGGGAAGTGGGAGAGGAGAAGTGAGGGGGAGGTGGGCCTCCGGCACTCTCACTGACCGAACTCACTGTTACTTCACGTCGGTTTTCTGTGAGAGGATGGTACTACCCCGGACGAGCCGGCACATTCATGCTGAAACCAGTTGTAGCTTCAACGTGGGTCTATCACCTACAAAATGGTCGTACTGTAAATATCGATCGAAGTCGGAGCTGGCAGCTAGTTTATAATTGAAATTGGTCTGATTTTTTTTTAATTTTGCGATGATTCGAGTTGTTTTATTTGAGCGTTTTATTGCTAACTCGGTGAAAGTCTTTATGCAACTACTTGTGTTATGTCAAACACCATATGGATGGCTCAGATATACGACGCGTATACGTGTTTCTTGCACTTGTACCTACTCCGACTTTCTAAATAAACATCTTTGGTTAGGTACTCATGACTTGTAAAATTTCGTGACGTCGATGGGCATGATCGTGCAGACTGCTCTCGAAAGTAATCTTTTTTATTTTATCACCATACGATCGTAATTCATTTATTTGTCGTAGTGAAACTTTTATGGATGTGCTTTGAAATTCTGATCGGTAACCCTTTTGTGTGACGAAAAGTGGTGGGCGTGAACACTGTCGGGTGGAATGTTGAAAACACCGGTTCTCTTCCTATCGACCGTAGTTATGCAACGTCGAACGCGGTCAGTACTCGGATGGGTGACCCCCTGCGAACTTCCCGTGACATTGGGCTTGTGTTGTATTTTGTAATTAACATGTTTTCCTATAATAAAAAAGTTTCACTTCTATGGCGTGTGTTTACAAAAAACCTGTTTGTGTTTCTTTTTCAATATTATTGTGGCGTTTTCGATAATGAGAATACATATATGTACATGAGAGAGCCGGAGGCCCACCACTCCTCACCTTCCCCCTCTCCTCTTCCCCTTCTCTCCCTTCCCTCCCCAAACACAAGCTGGCAACGCACTGGCGCGTCCACTGGTCTTGCAAGTGTCTATGGACGGTGGTGATCACTTACCATCAGTTGAACCACATGTTAGTTTGCCGCCAATGGTAGAAAAAAAAACGCATACTGTTTATAAAAATCGTTGTTTCTTATGGTAATAACTCTATATCACATAGAGATATCGTGATAATTGTCTGTTCAGAGTAGGCCCAAGCATATAAGATCTAAAACTATAAAAGTTTGACCGAAATCTGAAACTCTTTCAATGTTATTTATGTAATGGTCTTGAAGTATTAGGAATAGAGAATTACAAATAAAAGGCCTGGTACACTTCGATAGTGTGAAAAAAAACAGAGTGTTTCTAAATGATTTTTCTTGATAACACTGAGTCTTGAATAGCTACTAACAGAAAATAATCGGTCGAGAAACACTGGCGAAAAAGGTACCAGGAATTGATTTGTACTCTTGTGTCCCATCGATTCACTATTGATAATCCGTATAATTGTCAATGTATAGTCGCTATAAAGTTTTTTATTGAGATTAATTTCTGTAAATATTTCTATTATCTAAATTGTTTTATTTAAGGTAATAATTTATTTTGTCAGTGGTATGATTCATGTATGTACAGTAATTATGTTGCATATACTGATTTCATACATAGCTTTCTGCGGTTAATATATAAACATGTGGGAGGCCGTACCTAGCGAATTAAACTCCGAAATAACGTGAAGTATAATTTATTTTACTCGAAACAAAAAATCGTCTGTTAGCTTAAAATCACACGTACGCCATCTACCATTATTAACCGGAAACAATCGTATAATCTTTCTTTTTCTATAATTTCCGTTTCAAATATATTGTTTTTCTTTGTCAGCAATTACTTGAAGACATAATGCTTTATTTGCTATCGTTCAATGTCTTAAAATATAATCAATTTGTAGACACTTTCGTCACGACGATCTGAAAACATTTCGACAGTTACATAAACGCTGGCTTATTTTGAAACGTGCCAAAGGAATAGAGAGTCATTGTGACGAGTTTCTTACCACGTGCTAGGGATAACGACACGGTCGAGTACAGATTCCTACCACCACACCAATTACTAAGGTTTTTACGGGATGATCCCAGAACGCAACATGTGCCGTGATTGAATGAATGAATGAACGAGTATGCCAACATTATGGGTGTTATACCTGATGTATGCGTGCGGTTGTAACCAGTCGTCCACGTCTGTTCTGTACTTACTGTCAACTAATTAATCTTATATCCGTTTAATTAGAGTCTTTTATCTATTTTTAAATTAGTTTATTTTTAATACTTTCTTATGTGTGTTTAAATTGTAATTGTCTGTTCACGATTCCAATTTTATCACTTACTAGCTGTTTCTCCCGACTTCGTTGTCGTAGAAATTAGCACTTTTTTTTTGTTTAGTGTAAAAGATGCGCCATGAGCAGAGCGGTACTGGATACTTAGTTTATTATTTTTGTGCGAAATCCTGGTTTTTTTTTTCTAAAATTAATGATCCCTAAATTATTGCTTATAACATCAGCTATCTATCTGCCAAGGATAATCTCCTAAAAATCGGTCCAATCGATTCAAATAGTAGTAGAAGAAAGAGATAAAGAGACAGACAATTTTTAGAAATTGTGTTTTTTTTTTTAAATAAATGTTGTTTGTTGTTTCATTTTCACTTAAATATATGCTGTTATTTTGACATTACAAAGAGACACTTCAATTTATTTATATGTACGGATAAGATTTTTAGGTATTTATTTTTGTAATTTTCCCGTCCAAAAAAATTTCAATATACATTGTTTTCCTAAATTGCGAATTTAATGTCTGCTTACATTATTTGTTTATGTCATATCGAAATCATTGCAAATATGAGCATTCTTTAATACATATTAGGCTCGTCTTGTGTTATACTTAACTTAACTTGAGACTGTATTAAGTAATGTATATATTCTCTTATTATTTCGCTAATTTTTCGTTATATTTAAATAGCTTGAGCCTGTGATTTTTTTTTTATCGTGAAATTGATTTTGTTCTTGCATGGCATCAAATTTGGAAACATCTGAATTTATTATGGGATGCGTATTTCAATAATAACTGTTTAGGCTCTATCGAAAACGTAATAATATTTAACCTACAAATACTCTGACATATCTTCTGTTTATAGGTGAGAGTTTCATTAAAATCTATTTAACGGACGCTTTAATTTTAGTTACGTGTATCTAGGTTTAAAAAATTTAGAGACTGAATGGTTACAAAGTTCAAATGAGTTGTGATTACTACAGACGTTTCGAGGAATGAAAGCAAGTAAATATCTCTCACCTCACATCAAATATTACATAACAGAAATGAAGACATACATTGAAAAATAAATATTATATTTTTGCATGCTTATAACGCATTTCACAAGTTACCTTTTATTGTATACGTATTGTATATGATCTTGCAATATTTTATAGATTTTCACAATAATGTTCATTCGGTTTTTTTTAAGTGGTATTAAGATTTTTTGTCGGTTGCACCTTTTTCGTAACTTTGCACCTATTGTCTCGGGTAATGCGGTTTCTTAGAGTAAAATGCCTATCTAGATCGCAGTTGACCCGGATGTGAAGGTGTACAGAATGTTGAGGTCAGCGACTGCACGCTGATGCGCTCTCACACGACGGATGACGTAAGTTTATAGAGTGGACGTTAACTTGGTAAAAATTATTAGTTGTGTGAAAATAAAACTTAAGACATTGTCCAAACATTATTTTTAAACATATTTGTATTTTTTTTTATATCATAGGAGGTAAACGAACAGGTAAGTCACCTGTTGTTAAGTGATCTCCGCTGTCCATAAACATTAACAACCTCAGGGGAGTCGCAAGTGCGTTGCCAGCCTGTGTTTGGGGGAGTGGAGAGAAAGGGAGAGGGATTAGAGGAGAGGGAAAGGGATTGGAGATGGGAGGGGAGGGCTGATGGGCCTCCGTCGCTCTCACTGACCGAACGAAACGTAACAATGTAAGCACTTTTACTTCACGTCGGTATTTTGTGAGGCTGGTAATACCCCGGACAAGCAGACCCCATTCAGGCTAAAACTAATAATACATTCAACGTGGCTCTACCACCTAATAAAGTACCTCATAAAATACATATTTTAGTGTTCTTAAAATTCGATAAGATTTTTATTCATCAATTGAAAATTTTAAATAGTTTCTTGTAAACTTTTTAAAGGTAGCTAACAAATTGAGAACCCATTATAAATAATATAAAATGTTTTACAATGTTATTTCCATGGCTATTTCTTGTCTTTTTTTTCTTTTGCGATCTAGAAGTGACTTGATTACAGGTTAAATAATATTTTTGCTAGTTACATATTTACTTATGGTAAACATTCAGCAGTATTGTTAACTAACTGACCCGGCCACGTGTTGCTGATGATATATAGACTATAGCTTTCTTTGATAAATAACCCGTAGTTTCTGAGATTACTTCCTACAGCGTCACAAACACTTCCCTGTTTATAATATTATTAGCCTTTGCCCGCGACTTCGTTCGCGTGGCTTAGATACACTAACGCGCAGCAGTTCTCAAAAGGAAAAAAACATCCCGATTTTAAAACATTTTTCATCTGTGCTCCGCTCCTGTTGGACTTAGCGTGATGATATGTAGCCTATAACCATTCTAGATAAATGAGTTATATAACACTGAAAGAATTATTCAAATCGAATAGTTCCTGAAATTACCCCCTACAACGTCACAACATCACAACGTCACAAACTCACACTCACAAACTTTACCTCTTTATAATATTAGTATAGATATATACGGAATTAACTACTCTTGGTTTGATAGCAATTGAAAAGTATAAAGCTTTCAACATTTTACAAATATTTCGCTACCAAATTTTCATATAAAAATAAAAATATTATTCTCTCAGGTTTATTTCAATCTACATACAGGTATAGCGATGTTTCAATTTATCTCTGTAATCCGCTTATGTCCACGTGCTGGTTTAGGCTAATTCCATTAGGTTAGTGTTATTGATGTCTAGATAATATGATCCAGTCGTAGCCATCGATAAAATTTATGTTTTCATTTCAAAGACGATTATATAACTTAATCGAAATTTATTGATAAATATAGATTAATCTAATGAGAAGATTATCGCATTCGCGGCAACTTCACTCATTACTTGTCAAATATGATACTTGAAAAATATAAACAATGGTTTTATTTTTATTACAGATGCAAAATCGTGATTTTAGTTAATATGCGTTTCATTATTTTTTTATAATTATTACATTATAATCACTAGTATCTGCCCGCGACTTCGTTCGCGTGGAATAGTTACTTTGGGCTAACGCTACCATACAGCGGAAGCTCTCAAGAGGAAAAAAAACCCCGATTTTTAAACATTCTTCATTAGTGCTCCGCTCCTATTGGTTTTAACTTGGTGATATATAGCCTATATCCATCCTCGATAATTTAACTATCTAACACTGAAGGAAATTTTTAAATCGGACTGGTAGTTCTTGAGATTACCGCGTTCAACCATACAAACAAACAAACAAACTCTTCAGCTTTATATATTAGTATAGATACTGCTTCTGAGTAAATAAACTCTTGTATCTTTTAAAAGTATCACCTGTCGCGTTATATTTCATAATATGCACATGTTATTTTTCCGAATGTACTTTTTTACTGAAATCGCCTGCGAAATGCGAAGCAATATGGCGGACGGTTTATCAGTCATCTTCTTATTGGAAACGCATATACTACGTTGTTGTTTCCACACGCTTAATGAACAACCTACTTTTAATGTATTTCATAAGGCATACTTTTGTTTTTCTATGTGTAAATAAATAAACAACTCTTTCTAACGAGTGCTCACTCTAAGTACATATTTATAATGAAAGGCCACCGCATCCGGTCACTTCGTACTTGTGTGACTAGTACAGGTTTGTAGGTAAATGGCTGGATGTCATCGCGTCGCGTCGATGGACTCCGCAAGACTCAGGTTAACGACATTGAAAATTATGATTAGATGAGACCGGTTCCAAGTAATATAAGTACATATTTAATAAAAACTCAGTAAAAAAAGAACTTTTGAGTACTTGAATAATTTGAATATATGAATATCATGGCTATTTATTTCTATATGTTTATCGCGAGCGATGATTTTTCAGCTAATTTTGTTAGAAATTTTTGGTCTTAATCCATATTACATTAATACACATAAAAATAAATAGACTTTTAATTAGTTACAATAAAATATATAACGTACGAACGGTTGTAGACTGTTACTATATATACTGTTGTTGTGTATATTCAAGAATTTGAAGCGATGATAGCTTACTTAATGGTGTGTTCGGATCGCATCGGTGGCGGATTTAGATTGTAATCCTAGAAACAGAGTTTTAGAGCGCCGAGGCCCCTTCTCCCTCTCTCTCCCTCTACCCCACTGACACAGGCTAGCAACGCACTTGCGAGTCCCTCGGTGTTGCTGGTGTCTATGGACGGTGGTGATCACTTAACATCAGGTGACCCACCTGTTCGTTTGCCTTCTATGATTTAAAAAAAAGTCGTAGCCTTCGGTGAGGAAAGCGTCTTGATAAAACCACAGTAAAAGTGGTAGGGCTTTTTCTACGTCCGCCTGGCTAACTACCGCCCTCAAGTTGAAATATTGTAATATTAGGGGTTAGTGTGAGTCAAATAATAGTCGACCATAATATATGAAAGCTGTTTATTGACCGTTCATACATAATCGTCGTGCTCTAAGGGTACATGCACACATAAGATATAGTTATTTTAACCTTTCAACATGAACCCAAACACGTGTTAGTATATTCCGGCAGCTGCATTTTAGAGCCAGACCCCCTAGAGTTTTACCGTGTTAAGCATCTTATACAACCACAACATAATCGTATAACATTAGATAAGATTGTGGTTTTTTCTTTCTCGAACTGACTACGCTATTGACCTTACGAGGTCTTAACAATTTCACCGGACTTCAAAGATTGTGGTTAAATGCTGAAACCTATCTATACTAATATTATAAATACGTAAAGTTTGTGAAGTTATAGGGGGTAATCTCAGGAACTATTGGTCCGATTTGAAAAATTCTTTCAATGTTATATAGCTTATTTATCAAGGATAGTTATAGTCTATATATCATCACGCCAAGACCAATAGGAGCGAAGCACTAATGAAGAATGTTTAAAAATCGGGGTTATTTCCTCTTGATTATTGAAATGATTAATTAATATTAGTGTGGTTTTCATATTCACGCGTACTTGGAGCAAAAATTTTATCCATTTTTATAAAGTCTTTTAATCAATCAAACGTATTGATGAGCAAAAAAATAAGAAAATTAGGTATATAAAAAAAAAAAAAAAAAGTCGCTAGTGTGACGAAAGTCACGCAAGCGCAAAACTAATACGCGCGGTATTTATTTACGCGCTTAACATAGTTTTCACTTTAACAAAAGTTACGATATTTTAACACTCTTCTCTGTTCGTTTTTTTTTTTTTTTTGTTATTACCATTCGAATGTGTAGTATGTTAGTTTTGTTTTTCATTACGTTCACCAGTCTGTCGGTAATGGAGTAAAAGGCATTAGTGTCGGTACATCCGTGATGTGCGTGCCGGTCGACCTCACAACCGCGCGGGAAGGAACGGCTGATGTCGGAAAAGTGGGGAGGGAAAGGTTACTCGGTTGCTTCACCGTGGACTACGCTATGCGATCATCGCGGACCATAAATGCGACGGCCTCGGTGATGATATTAAATTGTTTATTATTGCGACAGGCTCAAGTCGCAGAGATGTCAAATCTATTCAGTTATCAATAAAGGATACACGGACAATGTTATTGTGTGTCGTTTAATTTTCTATGCATTCGGTTGGCTTGATGTAATGTTGAATTTGCGTAATTACAATATTGATCTCACTTTTTCTTGTCCGCTCTCTTGTCCGTTATATATCTCTCGGTAAATATTATTTTCGTATTAAAAGTAGCCTATATTATTTTTTGTGCCCTCGACAATATGTATGATCAAATTTCAAAGTTGATTATTTGAGTAGTTATCACGTGAAAGGATAACAAACAAACAAATGAACTCACTTTCGCATTTATAATATATTGGTTTGGACGTATATAGTGTAAATATTACACGAGTTTAAATAACTGCACGGACCAATTTTCGTAGTACTATGAATGTAGATTTGCTGTAAAATTGATGAAATAAAATGTACATGATAAAACAAATAAAATGTGTCATTTTTCAGGATGATTGAATAAACTGCGTTTATTATATAAGTCTCAGGTACATATTCTCAACGTCCATTTATATATATGTATACAGTTCTTTTTTTAATTCCCTTTCCTAATTATTATTTTTATTAAAATGTCGTAGGTACTCCAATAAACCAATTGTACTACTTCCTGTTAACTCAGTTTTCATTATTGTTCTTCTTTCATTCAATATTACTTTTTACCAGATACTAATATGAGTGACAATTCTACAGGAGTGTTGTAAGACATATTTTTATTAGAATTCCATACAAACTTTTCAATGATTTTTTTCAATTAATATACCAACAGGTCCATTTTATAGTAAAGCACAAAAGGAATTCACATCCTCAGATCAAACCGGAGAATCTCGAACGGTATACCTTGTTAGGTAGATTGCCAACAATGCTTGAACAAGAGACCTTTGACTCGGCTAAATCACCAAAGCACGGTCATTCCCTTTCTGACGATGCTCGTAAGGATATAGTGTAATATTTTTATAGTGATATAAGTCTTTTGAATAAACTTTATGTGAACTTAGGAAGTAATATTATTTGATAACTAGCTGGTGCCCGCGATTTCGACTTAGGAATATTGTCTCGTTGCTTTGTGGGAATTACATACGTAATGTATATTTTTATTCTAATTATTATTTTGTTGACCCTAATAATAATTGTACCGGTGTGAAATTACAGCTGTTGAACGTTATAATTGCAGCGTAGTTGGGATGAAAAAGCGTAGCAATGTGTATATGATACTTCTAAAAGTATTTTTTATCTGTTCGTGAAAATGCTGCTGTTTCAGAGAGGCTAGTAAAAAGTGAATACTTTAATTTTGTTATATATAAATTAATCTGTTAATAAATAGTTACTGTATGAAACCGGATATTTATTATACAATAAAGATATTCATATTACGGTTAAAATAGTCTATATGGTATGAAATAACTTACTTCATGTTTTGCAACAAATATTTATAAACTTTTCCTTACAGGTCTATAACTCTATTAGTGACAGGCATTTATTTAAATTGTAAATAATATGCAATAACGAATCTGTATTGAAAATAATACGGTGTAAATTATATTCTGAGGATTCACTATCGGTGTTATAATATACTATGTCACATAAGATCTGTCTATATTTTCGAAGATGTTAATAATTGAAGTCCAAGTGTACAGTTAAGGTATAGTTTGTCTTTAGACGTTATTTATTTTGAAATAAAATTTCTATAGGTAATAATTACATAACATAAACAAATATTATTTATTATTATATTTAAATCTATGTTACAAGTCTGAACTTTCTAATATATTTGAATAATTTTTAGAAATCGCACCTCAAATAATGCGACTGTATGCTTTCTGTTTAATCTTCGTTGATCGATACCTTAACAAGTTTTGTTGTAATTGATTTGACTTTCTGTATTCATATTACGCGCTTAATATCTCGGTATCTCTTCAAGTTGGGATAATTATTGGATTAGTTGTTTGTTTGCGCAAAAATGTTTGTTTACTACATATTTGAATAATTCTGTTTAATTGTATGTGATATTAAAATTCATACAAATTTTTTTTTAATTATAAAAAATGAGAATATTGTAAATAGATTTACTTTATGCGCGCCAAAAATATGTAAAATTAGCAAGCTGGGCGGACGTTGTCACGCCCTGATAAAACAAATCTTGATAAGTTATGACGAGCTTAACGATCATTTATTATCAAAAAATAATATTATAATGTCATTCGTATCGTCGATTATGGTAAATTGTGTCTACTAAATGGTCAATGTCAGAATGAGAACACGAGAAGGTTGAATTAGGTTTTGTAAGAAACGGACAACACCTCGGAATTAATTTAATTACGAAGTCATTGTGATAAAACACGAACCCCAGGTATAATATTTTTTTGCATTAATAAAATATAAGCAAATGTGAAATAACTCGATGAATTCGGCTCCATATAAATTTTAACTGTGCCAAAATGTCACGTTCATCCGTTCGCGCAGTTCTCTTAAAAGTGGATACAAAGTTTTGGCTTCACTTATTAATATATAAGATTATATATTTAAAATTATTATATTATTGTAAACTTAAACTGTAATTTACCAGTTTAATTCAAAGAGCATGTAAGCTGTGGAACGTAAGTCGTGTTATAAATATTATAATAATAGTTATGTTATGATATTTTTGATATTATTGGATGTAGTATGAAAAAGGGTAATTGGAACGTAAGAGTAAAAAAAAATATATACAGTCGAACATAGCAACCTCCTTCGCAACCTCTTTTGAAGTCCGTTATTGATGCTTGAGGCTGTCAAGATGTCTTTTTTATTTACATGTGTGTATACGTTGTGTAAAATTCAAGCAGTAGTGTGAGTAATGCATATTTTAATTAATTTAATGTACTTCTAATGCATTTTATTTGAAATAAATAGCTTTCTGCCCTTCGGCTCCATATTAACTTTAACTGTGCCAAATTTCACGCTCATTTGTTTACGTAATTCTCTTAAAAAGGGGTACAAACTTTGGCTTCACGTATTAATATATATATAATTTAAACGTTTTTGAAAAACTGATCGCATTAAAAATTAATTGATACCACGAGACAATTCGAACATCTAAAACGTACAATTAACAACGTAATGCGATGAATAACCGGTAGATGGCATGAAAATAAGCCTATTTGTGACGGCATATATAAACACGCCATTAGATGTTCAATTTCTATTATTTTTAGAAATTTATTTAAAGATTAAGTTATATAAATGAATAGATATCATTCTAAGTATATAGGACTTACAATAATTAAGCAGTCAGTACTCATGTTACAGCAACTAAGAAAGATATAACGACGATATCATATTATGTATACAGTTTGAATACGGTGAATTCAAACAGGCGTACGTGTATGTAGGTGACCTAGCTTAGTGCAGGCAGTCATGATTACGCCCTTTGTAGTTTCGTGCTCCACTGGGTTAATGGGATTAGAAACAGATATTTGATATCCTCTTTAAGGAAATACCATTGTTAGTAAATTGTTTCGTATATGATGGAGATACGGCTTGATATATGTATATTGTATAGGGATTATTTATTTATTATATACTAGTGGGCCCGGCGGATGTTGTCTCGTCCTGATAATGAATAATACCTTGACAATTTATATATATAAGCCTTCCCTCATGAATCATTTTATCTACTGGTGAAAACTGCACGAAAATCCGTTCAGTAGTTTTTGACTTATCGCAAACAGACAGACTTTATATTAGGTCTTTACCTATGAAATTGCCGTTTTGTATGTAAAAATTTAAACGATTTTTTTTCATGTATTTTTTATTTCTATTAATCGAAGTAATCACCCATACAATGCATCTTTGCCAACGTAGTGGCAGTTTATTGATGCCCTTCTTAAAGAAATCAGCTGGACGGGAGGCAACAAATTCTTTAAAGGCATTTTGTACTGCCTCTCGGGTATTGAATTTTTTTCCCGCCAAGGAGTTATCCAAATTCTGGAAAAAGTAGTAGTCTGTAGGCGCAAGGTCTGTTGAGTAGGGCGGATGCCGGAGAACTTCCAACCCCAGTTCTTGCAACTTGGAGACCGTCTGTTGTGTAGTATGAGGTCGAGCGTTGTCGAGCAGGAGCAGCGGAGACGAGCGGTTGACCAATGCTGGTTGGCTATGTGCCATCTTCTCCCTCATTGTGTTTAGTTCTTCATAGTACTCATCTGAAGTAATGCTCACCCCGTTTGGTAAGAAGCTGTGATGAATCACACCGGCGCTAGATCACCAAACAGTAACCACCACTTTTCTAGGGGTAAGTTTTCGTTTAGGGCATTGTTTAGATGCTGAACCAGGATCCAAACAACTTGCTTAGCTCTTGCGGCTATCAAACAGAATCCATTTTTCATCGCAGGTAACAATGCGGTTCAAAATTCCTTCATTTCTGTGTCTGTTGAGCAGTACAAGGCACGTCTCGACGCGTACTTCCAACTGGCGATCATTGAGTTCGTGGGGCACCCATTTGTCAAACTTTTTTACCTTGCCAATTTGACGCAAATGAACCAATATTGTTTTAACGTTAACATCGAATGCTGCTGCTAATACAGCCGTAGATTGTGTATCATCAGCTTCCACAATCGCCTTTAATTCGTCATTGTCGACCAAAGTCGACGACCGCGTAATTCATTTTTCAGGTCGAAATTCCGAGAACAGAAGCCAGCAAACCAATAACAGGTGGTGCGTTGGTTTGTAGTGTTAGCTCCGTAAACGTCGTTGATGTTGCGTGTCGCTTGTGCCGCGTTGCTGCCACGACGGTACTCATATTCCATAATTACTCGAATTTTTAACATGACATGACAAGTTGATATACATATACTGATGACAAAAAAGATTGAAATGCGATGAAAATGTAACACTAATCAATAAACAATTGACTACTTTTGGAAAAATAATTCCATGTTTTTAAAATAAAATTAATTTGAAGTTAGAATTCTTAGCCAAACAAAAATTATATTGATTTGAAATGGCCAGTACTTGCAGAACGGCAACTTCATAGGTAAATACCTATTATATGTAGTGATTTTTAAGTTCCCTAATAACAGCTTTAATATTTCAATTTCATTATCGAGTGAAAACTGATTAAATCTATTTTACTATTGTAGTTCTATTGATTAGTAATCAGAATTAAAGTATATCTAATTTTTTTTTTATTGAAGCGCGACAAAGTGACTTCACTATGCCTGATGTTAAGCATAGTACAATCCAAAAACATCGGCAACCACCGAGAGACAGATTATCCATCGTCGGTCGCCGCTGTCATGCCGGCCATAATGACGAAAGTCGCCCGGTACTGGATATGCACAGACTGATCCCGAAACGCGACGCGTTGAAGCGAGTCACTATGACGGGCTTTTTCGCCATGTACATGGTGGTTGCGACCCAGTCGGGCTGTAAAACCCTACCACCCCGCTATCGCCATTGCCTCGTTCGTTATTCAGCAGGGTGCACCACGTGCAGGTGAGGTTGGATGGGTGTCTCAAGTCTTAAGATGTTACTCGACACCCCTTCCACCCCACTCGATACCCCTTACACCCCACTCGACACCCCTTACACCCCTTAATTACTATTGTCAATAGAAAACAATACTATGGCTACCATAACAAAAGGTCGAAGCAGTCCCGACTGTTGTAAGAATTGAATACTCAATTGAAATAACTATCAAAATGAAAATTTTAGATGCACCTAGAATGTCTGTTATAATACGCGTCGTAAATCTGGCGCAAACCGAGCAATACAGTCGAAGACGCTTATTAGCTTGTCATATCGTGGAACTATGAGTTTATCTCCCGCCAAAAATACCGCTGAACCAGCCATAAGAAGTTTTCACTTCAAAAACGTGTCATCTTGCAAAAACACGTATGTTACAGGAGAGAGTAATTTGTACAGATGTTTGATATATCAGCACATGATAATTAACTCCGTTAACATTAATCTTATGCACATAAGTGTCTAAACCATAGTTTTAGTGTCATATTTATAATGCGTACAAAATTATACATTAAATGCAAATATGTATGGACTTTCTTCGTCACGTACATAAAAATGAAAGTAAAAGTTATTATATAAGGAATAAAAATTATACAATTTCTAACGCATCATCATTTTTAAATAAAAGCATTCGTCGACAGACTAAGTATATTATTTAGATTTGTAAAATTTGATGTGAGCACGTCTAATGAGACACTAGCGATGGAATCGGAACATTTATTCGTGTAATTATGTTTCATGCTACGCTTGCTTCTAAGATGAGAACTGCGTTATCTCTGAGCTCTGTTCAATTTTGTCTTTTAATGTTTTGGTGAAATTTATGTTCCGTTTAGGGGCAAATGGGGAAATTATACGATATCTTTGTACTAGAACGATATAGTTTTTAATGTATGATTTGTATTTACGTATGTGTTTATTTAAATTTAATGATATGTTGGACAAAAAGAGTTTGAGTTACATCCGACGAGTAAAACAACCATTTAGAGTGACCGGGAAATTTTGACTTGGTAATGTTAGAAAATTGTTTATTAGATTGATTTGTTGTACAATTATTTCGCACATAAAGGAAAATTAACAAAACAGAAATGATTCTTGTTTAATTATTTGGAAATTGAACTGTTTTATTATTAATCACATAATTCCCTTTAGTGGAATGTCATACGACACGGATGTTCAAACTTGAAGTGCTGGCAATCTACCGCAATATTGTCATAGACTACGATGGGTCGACTCTGAAAGGCTGCAAGTATGTATGATTCAGTATTGTATATGTTCAGGTAACTCCCGATCAAATGATAAAAGAAGGTAATGTGGAGTTATTCTGTCGATCGCGATCGACAGTTTAGGCACCCCGGCTATAGGACATGGCAATTGTAGCCGATTAGACGGCGCCATCATAGAGCAGGTGCAACGCGCCACATAATCATGGATGTCGTATCCTGAGATCTATCTGTGTCTATCTTATAACAGCCACCTTATATATTGCTATAGACATCATGATAAGCTTCTTACCCTTATCTTACCTAAGTATGATCGGCGTTTCATTTTCCTTCGAGTTTCTTCTGTCATATATCATTTAAGTATTCATATTTATACGTATATCATTCTTCACACACTCCATTCATTTTTTTTTCGGTCTTCCTTTAATCCTATATTCATCCACCTTTATACTTAAAACTTTGCTGATTACATGACTTTAATTTTTTCTTATGATATACCCACATCGTGTTAATTTAATGCACTCATTAATCACTAATGGATTATCGACGCTGTTTGGTTTACACTATGCTCGTTAACAGGTATAAGGTCGTAGATACTTTCAGGAAATCTATGATTAAATATTGTAGTAGATGTTGCTTTGCACTTCCGACTGGTATAGATTGGCCGCTACCACTTGTCACTGCAACAAAAAATGGGCCAATCTATTCCAGACGTAAGTGCAAAGTAACGTCTTTTATAATCTTTAGGTACAATGTCGTCACTTTGTCGTGCTAGTACAGAAAAAGAAATCAGAACAGATTTGTCTTGGTACTGAGTTTTATGCCTGAAGTCGAGCTGCGCATAAAAAAATACGGCGATAGAAACTTTCGTCTTGAGAATTTTCCAATGTCCTTTTTAGTGTTGCTGCACCAGTGGGAATCGCCGGCGATTCCTTTAGTACGCTACCCGGTTGATTGTGTCTCGTGAAATAAAAGAATATAGTGAAAGTCGCTCAGTTACAGAAAACTTCAGGCGTCGAGTAACGTTATGGAAATTTCTGTCGCTGTGCAGAACTGAATTTCGATTGAATTAATAAGTTTTTAACAAACATTTTGTTTTACTTTATTTATCTTCCACTATTTTACCTTCCAGTAATCTTCTATGTACAATAAAAATGATTTTGTTAAGTAAATAACTTTTAAGTCAACTTATCGAAAAATCATATCAGACCTTTTTCAGAAATCATTCGATTTCTTACAACAATATGTGTTGTTTTCTACAACACGCTAATTAATTATAATTAAATTAAAATTATAATAATATTAGGATTATTATTATATAGAAGCTGTCATACTTTTTTTTTTCATTAAAGAACATTCAAGTCTTATCAATGGGGTCTAAATCAAAGTACAGAAATATTTTTTAACAAAAACAAAAAAAAAAATGTTGGTAATCTTATTTCTCCGTCAGCAATTATGGTCCATGGTGCTACGTACTGCTGATTATAAACACAGATAAATCTACAGTAATATATTTTTCCTACATAACACCGAGTTCAGGTTTTCCTCTACTATCAGGCGACAGTGCTACCAATGAAATTCGAAAATATACACATTTCTAAAAAAAAGTTTGGTACACTTCGGAATTTCACTATACTGTAATATTCCGGCAGACAAACTATTCGACTACCTTGATTTTCATTTACTAAAATTACGAAAATATAATGAACACCGAACAAAGTAGTCATTTAATGCATACATTGTTTGGTTTCAATTAGAAACATTAATACTTTTATAAACAGATCGTGTCGGGCTGATTTTATACATCCCGGAGCTTTCAATTTGCAATCGATCGTGAGTACAATGGGTTAGAGAAGATCGATGTTTGGGATTTTTCCTTTAAGAGTCCGAACGCGGCATGTAGGAGCCCTTACAAGTGACGTATCGGTCCCGAGCGCGGCCCGCCTCGGCTAATGATATGCGAAGCTTATCGGCTCGGATGTCGCGCGTCATTTTTACGGATTCCATCGGATTTATGTAAATTTGTTTTGTCAGCGGGCTGCCTTGTTACAGTCGAGCTGAATCTATAACGATATCGTATCAATATTGATTTTGGCAGTTCGCTTTGGTGGGACGAAATAAAATAATGGGATTAGATGACTTTTGTTTTCAAT